>JAVJIF010028603.1:0-78327 GCA_038442645.1 Agave tequilana
CCTAAGGAAGAAAGACCATTAGTGATTTTAGTAAACCTTATAACCATACTATCAATAGACTCATCATCAAGCATTTTAAATGATCATATTGGGACCTCAGAGATCTATCTTAGCTCTCTTGACTTGTGAAGTCCCCTCGTGTGTGACCAATAAGTGTTGCCAATCTCATAGGCGGATTGGCAATGAATTACCCGTGTAAGGTCATCCTCATTCAAGGCGGTCAATAGGGAGTTTTGGGCCTTGGAGTTAGCCTCATATAGTTTAAAGTCAGGTCGGTCCAAGTGCTCTCATCACCATCGGGTGCTTCATAGGGTTTGGTCAAGGATTTGGCTACTAAACTACCCAAAGATTGCAAGAATATAGTCATCCTAACCTTCCAAATTGGGAAATTGAGGCCATCAAATTTAGGTGGGGATTTAATGTTGTCGGCCATGTTTACTAGTGATGAATGAATGAAATGAAAATGTTGATTAGCAATATTTTTAAGGATCTCTCTATGGATGTTAAGCCAAACCTAGAGTCCAAGCTCTGATACCAATTGAAAAGTCACCTAGAGGGGGGTGAATAGGTGACAATGCTAATCAAGGGGGCAAATAAAAATAAAGCAACAACAATTAACAATCAAGTTTCACAAGAAGAAGGCAAGCAAGTAAATATGACAATGATTATGATGAGCAAGAATAAGAGCAAGTATAGTAAAGAGTGCAAGAAAGTAAACCAATCGCAAACACAAGGATATGTTATCGAGGTTCGAGCACCCAGCTCTACTCCGCCTTCCCCAGAAGGATTCTAGCTACTTCCACTATCACAAAGAACAATTACAACCGGAGTATCCAACTCCTCAATTACAATCACAAGAATATCTGAGTAGTCACAAGACCACAAACTCTCTCTTTCAAAAATCTCTTCCCTTACAAAGGTCCTTAGAGAATAATGAGTAGAATTGAAGCTCTTTTGTGTGTAAGGAAAAGAAATTGAAATCAGAGAAAAACTTTTGAAAACCTTCAGAAAATTGAGAGAATTTAGCACAAAAACCAAGAACTTGTGAAAGCCTTAAACTTTTGAATTTTTAGCAATAATTGTTGTAACCAATTTCCCCCAAAACCCCTATTTATAGGAGAGGGCTAGGGTTTAGGGATAAAACATAATTACTGATGTTTAGGAGGTAATTAGATCAAAATATATCCTTAAACGAATTTTTAACACAAAAGACAAAATAAACAGCTCTTAAAAATCTGCCCGTTACTGTTCAAACGGTCAGATCGGTCGACTGGGCCGGTCGACCGGTAGTTCAAAAATTTGACCGTTATAGGCTAGCGGTCGACTGATAAAACCTGTGAGCAAAAACAATATCTCGGTCGACCGCCCCCGGTCGACTGGCAGACGTGCACACTGATACGTGCCTCTGCCAGGACTGCGGTCGACTGGTCCGGTCGACCGGACCAGACTGACACAGACTCGGTCGACTGTCCCGGTCGACCGGATCAGGTCAAAATCGATTTTTGAAAGGAAAATAAAGAGGATTTGATTTTAACAAAAACTTTTGAACAGGGAATAGTATAAAACATAAATAATATCTGTAGGCAAAACTTGTATGCAAAATATTTTTGTATAATTTATAAGAAATTATTTTGGAATGAGCATGTGCGCAAAAACGTGTGTGATAGAGCTTCAAACCTATCCACTATTCTTAACATACTATAAACTGAAAAACAAATTACATGAGGACTTCTTGAGCTATCTTCAAGTCTATGAGCCATCCAATGCCTTGCTAGTGCCTATCTCTTCTATGATCCTTCCTTGATGTGCAATTTGTCTTCCTTGCTTGGTGGAACTTAGAAGTTCTTGCAATAGCTAAGCAAATGGTCTCTAAACATGTACAAAACCTGAAACTCATCTTAACAAACTTGTTAGTACAAATAGCTCTAATTTGGTTTGTCATCATCAAAACACAAAACAATTGGAGAGTGTAACCTCTGGGCCAACATTTTCTTCTCTGGCAGTAAATGCACGGTGCCGTGGTATATTGTGGAACAGATTGCCAATATGCAACTGATGAGGACAATATGCTGGGCAAAAGCTGTTTGGCAATTCCTGATTGACTCAAGGGACATCTTCAGGCAAAGCACGTACGAGCTGCAAGGATGCTCAGTGCAATTATTGTAAGTACAAATCTCAAATTTGGACAACATTGTATGAAATTTACCCATAAATTGAGAAATTTGTGGAAACTAATTTAATTTTTCTTTTTGCAGTATTGGCTGTGTGAGAGGGCACCCTATTTTTGAGCAGAGGTCTGGTTTGGAGGAAAAAACACCACGCGCAGTAAGATGGGGACCTCCAAAAATATTAGCAGATCTCTACTTGAAAGTTGATCTAAAAAAAGTTGACAGCAATATTGTAAATTAAACTTTTTTTTATGTGTAGTACAAATAAAATGCGACCATAGTCGCAGTATTGAGCCACCTTTCGCAGTTCGTTTTCTGCCTGACAAATATTGTGCGACCATGGTCGCATTTCTCTTGAAAATACCCTTTTAACAGAATTGCGACCATGGTCGCAGTGTTGAGTTGCTGTCTTGGCAGAATAAATTTTGGCACGACAAACTACTGCGACCATGGTCGCATTCTTATCCAAATATTTCATAAATAAACTGCGACCATGGTCGCAGTATCATTATTTCATTGTTTTATTTTTAGCTTACCTTTTTCTGTTTATTTCAGATTTGAGTCGAATGGCCAACATCTCTAATGATGAAAAAAATATGATTGGCATTCCTGTTGAAGGGAAGAGGATGAGGAAGAAGAAGTAGCAGAAGATGAAGGTGAAGAAAAAGAAGAAGAAGAAGAAGGTGAAAGTGAAGGAGATGAAGGAGGTCATACATGTAATGAGGCTGACATCCCGGCGGAAAAGGAGCCAGAAACGGCTGAAACGAGTGAGCAAGAACCAATTTTTGAAGGTTATTTGCCACCCTCCACCGGATGTTCAAGCAGCAGAAATAAAACGATTGAGGTCTGCAAATCAGCACTTGAGAGATTATGTTTCTCAGCTTGAAAAAAGATTGAAATATGGAGACTGAGAAAAGACTCAGGCTGAATTAAAATTTAAAAGGAGAGAAAAAAAAAGAGAAGAAAAAAAAAAAAGACAGCAGAGGAAAATTAAAAGTAAAGAAGAGGAAGAAGAAGAGCTGCTGAGAGCAGCCGCTGCTGCGAAGAAGGAGAAGGAGAAGAAGAGGAAAGAAGAGAAGGAAAAAGGAGAACAGGAGGAGAGAATGGAGGAGAAGGAGAAGGAGAATAGAAGAGGGAAGAGGAGGAGAATGAAAGGAGGAAGAGGGAAGAGGAAAGAGAAAGAGAAGGAGAAGAAGAGGGAAGAAGAGAAGGAAAAGGAGAACAGGAGGAGAGAAGTGGAGGAGAAGGAGAAGGAGAATAGAAGAAGGGAAGAGGAGGGAGAATGAAAGGAGAATGAGGGAAGAAGAGGAGAAGAGAAGAAGAGGAGGGAAAAAGGAGGAGCAGGAGAAGGAGAAGAGGAGGAGGGAAGAGGAGGGGCAGGAGAGAGGAGGAGGAGGGAGGAGGAAGAGGAATGAGAAGAAGAGGAGGAAGGCGCAGATGGAGAACAAAAGAATGAAGGAGCAGATGGAGAAGCAGGCTGAAGAGGAGAAGAAGAAAAAACTGGAAGAGGATAAAATCATGGGTTCTGAGTCTATTTTAAATATTACTGGAGAAGATGTGCCAAGTTTTTCTCTGAATATAAGTCAAATGACTCAAGAAATCCAAATAGATAGAGCTTCTGAAGAAGAAATTCAAGAACATACTCCGCCTCAGAAGCAATCCTCAAAAGAAGCTGTTTTGGAAACCTCTAAAGGAACAATAGAAAGGGGGTAGTCAAAGAACGCAAGCGCGCTGAAAGAGATCGCGATGACTCCGACTTTGTTTATCCAAAACAAAAGAAGAAAAAAAATGAAAATCCTCTTCCACAGCCTGCGGCTGCGAGTTCTACCGCTGGTTTCGGCGACAAAGAGATTTCCTCCACTGAGCCAAAATCGAGAGAATTGACCAAAATCACATCATACAGAATTCTGCAGCCCCATCAACAAGCTCTTATAAAACATTTCTTCGACAAGTCCTACTCTGAGTAAGTTAATTCATAGCAAAAAAATTTCTGTTATACCTTTATATAAGAACAATTAAATTACTAACTTTGTTTTGAATATCTTGCAGTTCTACTGCGTATCAGGATACCAATAATGCAATCATCATTTAAGGAATGACATTGAGGACCTGATGTTCAGTAGAGACTTAGATGCAAATGTAATTCATTTCTACATGCAGCATCTTGAGAAAAGAGAAGGATTAAAAAGCATATTCTTCCGAAGCGAAGCTTGGGTAAAAATCTACTTTCTCCTTTACGGTTTAATGTAATATCAACTCTGGAAAAGATTACTAATATTCTCTATCTCTGTGTAGGCATAAATCATGTACTGCGACTAAGGTCGCAGTGAATAATTAAAATGTACTGCTACTAACACATGTACTGCGACTAAGGTCGCAATTTATAATTAAAATGTATTGCTACTAACTCAGGTACTGCGACAAAATGTAACAGCTGCGACCTGCGACCAAGGTCGGAGCTGCGACTAGGTCGCAGTTTATAATTAAAATGTATTGCTACTAACTCAGGTACTGCGACAAAATGTAACAGATGCGACCTGCGACCAAAGGTCAGAGCTGCGACCAAGGTCGCAGTTTATAATTAAAATGTACTGCTACTAACTCAGGTACTGCGACAAAATGTAACAGCTGCGACCTGCGACCAAGGTCGGAGCTGTGCGACTAAATAATATAGTGCGACTAAGGTCGCAGTTTATAATTTTTCGTTATATTTTTAATTCATTTTGTATTTGATTTAAATTTTTTTTTCTTGTCTGCAGCACGGTGTTGTAAATAAAATTGAAGATCTGGAAGGTCATTTCATCAAGCAGAAGCTGTTGAAAAACTGGACAGCTGACGTGCAATACATGTTCTTCCTGATCAATCACAAACATAGTGCCGACGAATCGGGATTTCACTGGACCTTGCTGGTATTCGATTGCTCCACAGAAGAGTGGATTTTTACAACTCTTTGGTCCCAGCTGACAAAAAAAAGTAGTATAATAAAGCTTTACCAAACAGATTCAAGAATAATGGTGAGTTAAATTTTAATATTTTGATTACTGGAAACTTGCAATTAATTTGGTTAATACTAATTTTTGTTCCTATTGACATTGCAGAAAGATAGATTATTAGAGATTTTTGAGATTCATTCCAAAAAAATGAGAAAAAATAAAATAAAATACGCAAAATGCCCCCAACAAGCAAACAGGTATATAAATTTTTGACATGTAATTTCATTTCATATTTTCTACTTTTTTTAGTACAAAAACTAATTTCATTTAATGATTGTTCTATGGAAATTTCAGTGTTGATTGCGCTATATATGTATGCAAGTACATGGAAAGTATAGCGTCTGGCTATCATCTATCAGCTGCTGATGCTGTTACGGTTGATGGTGTATAGAAACTAAGAAGTGAGCTTGCATACATGATACTTGCAGATGTAGAGAAGAGTTGGGATGAAGAAACAGACATATACGACATACGACATATGAAGACTGATCTCCGTGCAAATTATTGATATACCACAATTTTTTTTTATAAATGTAAAAAATATTTCAAGTGCAATTCATTGCATAATTTTTTTGTTGTATTGATTTAATTTATACACAGTTCTATACATTTATATATTATAAGTTTCATTGATTATTTACAGTCTTCATTTGTTACAACTTGGCTTTTACTATTGCGTACTGATGTTAGAAACAAACATGCCTTCAGTAATTGTGTTAATCAACAACAACACTGCGACCTTCGTCGCTATGCGTGTTAATATTAAGGAAACACCTACCTAACGTACAGCGACTTAAGTCTTTACCATCTCAAAATTATAAAAAGAAGGTTGCGACTTTGGTCGCAGTTGATAGCCGCAGCCTTAGTAAAATACAATGCGACTTTGGTCGCAGTTGATGGCGGCAATGTTTTAATCAACTACAACACTGCGACCTTGGTCGCTATGCGTGTTAATATAAAGGAAACACCTACCTAACATACTGCGACCTAAGTCGCAGTACATGTAGTGCGACCCTAGATTGCAGTTGCTGGCCATCTTTATCAATAAGAACACTGCGACCTTGGTCGTAATGAACCATGTACACTGCGACCCAAAGTCTCTGACTACATTATGTACAAAAAAATTAAACTATAAAGTAGAATTTTGTAGCATTAAAACTTTAAAGTACAAGTACATACAAAAATAATACAGTAGAAATCAAAGAATGATAATAAATCTGATTAAAATTACATGCCAGTGTCAGAATGCGACTTAATCTCTCTACACTGTGCGACCCTGGTCGCACTTCATAAAAAATTGAAGTCTTTGTTCCTTCGAGATGGAGGCAACCCAAACCTACTTCTTCTGCCAATAAAAAAAATAAATAGTAAGAATTTTAAAGATTAATCGTTATAAAAAAATGATTAACAGGTTTAATGTAATATACCATTAACGGACAACCAGTCCTGTAATGGCCCAGCTCTTGGCAGTTACCACATCTTCGATGCTTCACTTCCTTCTGATATATAGAATCTTCAAAACCAGACTTAAGCCTGGATGCAGCTCTAGGTCTCCCCTTGGTTGGTACAGGACCAATTGGATCACGTATATTCAATTCTTCACCATCTCGCAATATGACAACGGATCCACTGGAACCAACGGCAGTCTTAGGATGCGATGAATGATCATTTCCTGACATTGCTCTGTATTCTCTAGTGGTATCTTGGGAAAACTTTCAAAACTCCCTCCAACTTTGAAATATTTTCATCAGAATCAGCGACCATGTCCAGAATTGCATTAAATTTTGAACGAACTGACCACAATCTAGCCGTCCGTGGAGTGCCTTGACTGGGAAAAGGCCTCATGCCATTTTCAATTGCAACGTTTTTGTAACGAGCATCCAACCTCCATCTCTGAAGTATATATGATTCCGGTATATGTGTAACGTGATTGCGCCACAAAATACACAGAATATGTCTACATAGGATACCCTCTGTTTCAAATAACGAGCAACTGCAAGAAACATGAAGTTCCTCTCGCTTATCATAACTGACCTTTTCCCAACTGTCTTTGATTCTGAAAAATTACCAACCAAATATGTTGATCCAGGTTTGTCCTGTTCCACCTCTTCTGAAAACAGTGTCATTACAACTGCCCATTCCTTTTGGAACAACTGAAAAATCTTCGGTGTATACAACTTCGAAACCTGTATCTCATATGGATTGGATGTACAATTGGGCACAGAATTCAAACCCCTAAAATCTTGAAGAGATTCAGATGCATGACGGGAAGCAATGGCTTTATCATATTGGTGAACAAATTCCACTAGTTTAGTGTTTGAGTTAACAAAACCATCAAAGAATGAATTAATACTCTCGGACCTCTGACTGGTTGTCATTCCAGCATAGAAAACATCCTTGAGATATGCATTAACCCAATGTCCACGAAGCCTGTACATCTTCATCAACCAACTGCCATCTTCTTCTTCTAACTGATATTTTTCACTCATCAGACGCCATCGTTCCTCACAAGTGCTTATATCGCGGGAGGTGTACCAAGCATGGAAATCGGAGACCATATCTTCTCCATACTTATTAGCCATTGGATTTGTTGCTCGGCAATATGTTTCCGTACATGCCAGAAACAGTAACGGTGCCGAGACGTCGGGAAAACAATCTTGATGGCCTCACCAATCTGCGCATCCTGATCAGTAATAATCAGCTTCGGTTCAACTCCATGCATGCACTTGAGCCATTTTTGGAATAACCAAACAAAAGTATCCCTCTGCTCATCAGCAAGCATTGCACAGCCGAACAAAATTGACTGCCGGTGATGATTTACTCCAGTGAATGGAGCAAATGGCAAGCTCAAGTGATTAGTCCTGTATGTGGTGTCAAAAACGATCACATCACAGAAGCTCAGATACGAGGAAATAGCTCTTCCATCAGCCCAAAAAATGCTTCTAAGTGTGCCCGCGTTATCAACTTCACTTGAAAAGAAGAATTCTGGATCGGTCTCGGCTTTCTCTTGAAAATATTTGATAATAGCAATAAACTCATGACCGCAGTTATTTCTACGTTGACGAGTGAAATCAATAACTTGTTGAGGGCGCACTTCTTCACAGCCTTCTCCCTGACTCATTGCATTAACAACGCGGGAAATATTTGAAGGCCGCATTCCAACATCAACCAGATTGGTCATAATGCTTCTGCTAATTTTTGAACGATGATTCTGGTGAGAGTAATGGTGATGTACCTTATCCGGGCTTGACAATTCATGTGAATGAGTATCAACAAATTTTGTGATAACCCAATGTCTTTTGTCAAAAAAAAACGAAGACGGATATGCATCTCAGCAGGACAAGCTACTCTAGTGTTAACTCGACGATGCACTGTAAGCCCCTCTTGTCTTTTGTCACACAACTTCTTCAGCCCTTCCTTGTTGCAGCAAAATCTTCTGCAAATAATCTCATGATGAGGCTTCCGTGACTTATCTGTACTTTTTCTTCTCACGCTAAACCTCTATTCCTTGCAAAACAATTGTAGAAATTGTATGCTTCCATATGCGACAGGAACTGTTTCCCTATAAACTTATCTGAGCTTCCAGACATTTCTGCATGTGCATTCATATCCTACAAAAAGAATTTACACGAATTAAATGAATATAAATATTTTTTAGATATCACTGTATTCTAAAATATAAGTTATATAAATGCGACCAAGGTCGCATAAGAGATGAAAACAATTTTCTTCTTATCAGCTGTTGCGACCAAGGTCGCAGTTATCCGTATGAGAAGAAATCTATATTACTTCTTACTAAAGACTGCGACCTAAGTCGCAGTAAATAAAAATAAGATTTCACATACGGCATGAAATCTATAATACTCCTTATTGAAGACTGCGACCTAAGTCACAGTAATCAGTATGTGAATAAATCTATATTATTCCTTACTAAAGACTGCGATCTAAGTCGCAGTTATCCGCATGTGAAGAAATCTATATTACTCCTTACTAAAGACTATGACCTAAGTCGCAGTTATCCGTATGTGAAGAAATATATATTACTCCTTACTAAAGACTGCGACCTAAGACGCATACCCTAGAAAAAAAGAATTCACAGCCGGAGATTATTTTCAAATAAGATTGCGACCGAATATTAAAACGGTCGCAGTACCTCACAGTCTAAAGAGAAAACATTAAATATTTAAGAAATTATTTTTAAAATAGATATAAACAATTAAAACCTGTTGATCGGCATGCAGAGATGTCAACCCTTCAAGATTTTCAATATTCTGAGAGAAAGTAGAACCAGATGCAATATCTTCCATATTAAGATCGCCGGTATACTGCTCAGACGTTGACATTAAATATTTTGCAGAAAAAAATTGATCTGAAAAGATTTTATATTTTCAGAAAAAAGTTTATCGCAGACTGAAAAGGTGAAACTAGATCTTTCAAAAAGAGGTCAGGAAATAGGCTGAAAAGTAATTTATATCATATAAAGAGCGGCAAAAAATAAAAGGAGAAAAAAATAATAATAAACAATAAGGAAAAGTTATCATAAGGGGTATTTGGTAATTTCACTTCTACATAAAAGCGGGCCGCAAGTCAGTGAGGTGACAAATTGAGCCACGTCACCGCAGGCTGAGAGAGTACTTTTAGGGAGAAGTTAAATTACCAAATACCCCTTATGATAACTTTTCCTTATTGTTTATTATTATTTTCCCCCTTTTATTTTGCCGCTCTTTATAGGATATAATTACTTTTCGCTTATTTCTTTACCTCTTTTTTGAAAGATCTAGTTTCTCCTTTTCAGCCTGGGATAAAATTTTTTTTGAAAATATAAAACCTTTTCAGATCAATGTTTTCAGCCTGCGATAAAATTCTACTTTATAGTTTATTTTTTTTATATATATGTAGTCAGAGTCTTTGGTCGCATTGTACATTTAAACTGCGACCTTAGTCAAACTTTGATCGCAGTGTACATGGTTAAATGCGACCAAGGTCGCAGTGTTGTTATTGATAAAGATGGCCAGCAACTACAATCTAAGGTTGCATTACATGGACTGCGACTTTGGTCGCAGTACGTTAAGTAAGTGTTTTCCTTTAGATTAACATGCATAGCGACCAAGGTCGACACTGCTGTTTGGTTTAAGACTGCCGCCAGCAACTGGCGACCAAGGTCGCCGTGTTGTTGTTTTATTAAGTGTTGATGCGACTTGGAGTCACTCCGTGAGACGCGACCTGTCATAAAGATTTTATGAGATCTTTTTAACGTCAAGTCTACGTTGACGAACCCGCACCATTTGTTATTTCCCGAAGCTGTTGTCCACGCGTCGGCTCTTCATTGGGTTGGAGACCATTAAGGCCGACGGTTCTGATTAATGAACCATTAATTATGGTTATTATGGGCTGGCTATAAATAGGGCTCACACTCTCCCTTTAACAGCCCATAATTAGACTGTTTTCATTTGAGAGCAATTGCTCTGAGAATTTCCGCCTTCTTCAGAGTCTCTAACAGGGGCCTGCCTCCATGGATGAAGATGACCCTATGAACGAAGATGACCCAGAGCTTGATTGTCCTTTTTTCAGGTTCGCTGGGCCTCTGGGAGAATATTTTTGGCCGGTGAACTTGATCGATGTTCGTCCACAAGGGAAAAGTCATGGTCCTCGACGTCCACAGTTTTTTAATACACGGGGACCTCAATAACACCACTGCTCTTATTCAACAAGGGCTCTTTTGATGTTTAATCTTCTTGTACTGTTATATTGTAACACTCAATCTTATTGTATAAGAGAGCGTTTTTGTATCATTTTCACATGCCTGGAGATAAATGCCTGGACATAAATAAAAAGACCTCAATAACACCACTGCTCTTAGTCAACAATGGCTCTTTTTTTGATGTTTAGTTTTCTTTGTACTGCTATATTGTAACACTCAATCTTATTGTATAAGAGATCGTTTTGTATCATTTTCACATGCCTGGAGATAAATGCGTGGACATAAATAAAAAGCATATTTGTTTTTTTATAAACTACGACCTTTGGTCGCAGTCATGCAATGCAAACAAAACAACTTGGACCAGAGACGACACTGCGACTAAGGTCGCATAAGACTACAGTGCAAACAGAAACAACTGCGACCAGGGTCGACACTGCGACCAAAAAACTGCGACTAAGCAACTGCTTCGGTGACGTGTCACCTCGTCGCAGTGTTGTTGTGATAAAGACTAAAAGACCAGCAACTGCGACCAAGATTGCAGATTATTTTTTAAGACTGCGGCCATCAACTGCGACCAAGGTCGCAGTGTTGTTGATTATTTATAAAGACCACCAACTGCGACCAAGGTCGCAGTGATGTTGCTGATTAAGAGTAAAGACCAGCACTGCGACCAAGGTCGCTGTGTATTTTATTAAGACTAAACACCAACAACTGCGATCAAGGTCGCAGTTTATTTTATTAAGACTACGGTCAGAAATTGCGACCAAGGAAGCAGTGTGTTGTTGATTAAGACTAAAGTCCAGCAACTGCGACCAAGGTCGCAGTGTATTATTAAGGAGGCGTCCATGGTCGCAGTATTTCAGCCAATACATAGTAGTAAAAAATTTAATTCACACAATTAACTTTAGAAAACAGATTTATATATATTTAAAAAGAAAAACAAAATACAATTTTTAACTTCTAATTGTCGTCATCACCATCGTAATCAGATTCGTCGTCAAGAGTCATGCTTTCGTCTTCTGTCTCTTCCTCCTCTTCAGGTACAGTCTCATCGTCGCTTTCTTCCTCTTCATGTTTGTGTTTTGGTTCATCAATGAACTCCCAGAAAGGGTCGTCTGTATCAAGCTCAGATTCTGACCCGTAGCGAGACATTGTTTCAGAACTAAACATAAAATCATCATTTGATGATTGGCTTCTTTCCGGTGAAGACGGTGGTGATGGTGAAGACATTATTTGAATGTATTGGCTTCTTTCCGGTGAAGACGGTGGTGATGGTGAAGACATTTTTTGAATGTATTTTCGGAACAGTGAGAGTAACGAGTTTGAGCAAAAAATAACTTAGTATGTTTTTAATCCTTTACTCATGACCCTTTATATATTTAATCCCGGAATTCTAAAAGGTTTAAGCTCTCGGACCACGTTAAATCTCTCAAATATATTTTCTATCTTTCCCCAAAAATTGTATACTTCCTAAGTGACTGTTCAGTTATCCAAAACAGTTAAAAGTTAATACACTATAACTTTAAATTACTTTGAACTCCAAAACAGTTTAAAAGTTAATACACTATATTAATTACTTCTTTTACATAAGGCATGAGAAAGAAGATTGCGAATTTGGTCGCAGTACCGAAGGAGGTCGTATTGCTATACGATAGCATTTTTTTGTCTGGTATTCTTTATTCTGTATTAAGTCTGCGACCATGGAACGTTTTTTTACTTTTCAATGCTAGAAGTCGCAGTCGTCATTTTAAAAGGGGTATTTTTGTCATTTTGATTCACGATTGTTTAGGCGGGGTTTTTTTGATTTTTTTTTTGCGCCCACACTCTGCGACCGAATGTGTGGCCTATATTCAGCCACGTCCCGCAGGCTGAGAAACTCTCTCAGCCTGCAGGCTGAGGTACAGTAAGCCCATATTATATATATATATAATATATATATATATATATATATATATATATATATATATATATATATATATATATAATATAGAGAGAGAGAGAGAGAGAGAGAGAGAGAGAGAGCTCCTTCTTCTTCCCCAGCTTCCTCCTCCTCTCTCGCCCTCCACCCCCCTCTCCCTCTAACCATCGCCGCCTCTTCCTCTCTGGCGTTGTACTCGATTTCTCACCATCAAGATATACTAGTTATAATTTACATGGGCACCATGCATGCCAAACAACCAAGGCTGTCAGCGATACAAAATAGTCTGAATATGAAAATAATTCTTTACACAATTTAGATAGATAATATATTTCATAACAAAACGTTGTCAGCCATATAAAATAGTATATAAAGATATGAAGTAGTAGTGATGTATTAATAGTGTGAGAATAGTGTTTTAACTCTCATTGTTGCTTCTTTGCCTGTTTGGCTAAGGGTGGGAAGTGAGAAAGTAAGGAAGTGAAAATAACTCCCTTTGGGCCTGTTTGGTTCGTTGCAAAACGTCGCAAGTCGTAAGTTGTAAAATGAGAATGGAAAAAGTGAACTGTAGCAGTGAAAATATATTGTGTTTTACGGTGTTTGGTTGATAAAGTGATGTGTAAATGGAAAAGTATATTGTGTTTTACGGTGTTTGGTTGGTAAAGTGAAAGTGTAAATGGTAAAGTATTTTGTGTTTTACGGTGTTTGGTTGGTAATGTAAAAGTGAAAGTGGAAAAGTTGACCACAAAATTAACTGTAGCAGTGATTTAAATATTATAAATACTATTAAATTAAATCTAATATTGCAAATTAAATTGTATTAATAAATTTGAGATAAAAAATTAATAATCTTAATATTTTATTTATAATAATAATATTAATAAAATATTAGTATAAATAGTAAAATATTACTAAAATATTAATTAAATAAATGATATAAAATTTTAAGAAAATCTAAAGAACATTAATAAAATTTTAAGAATACTAATAAAATTAAATATTAAAAAATGTTAAAAGAAATAAAATATAGTAAAAATATAGTAATAATATTAAAAATACTTGAAAATTATTATAGTATAAATTTATTATAATATTATTGTAATATTATAGAAATATAAAAATAACAAAGTAAAATATAATTATAATTTAATAATAAATTATCATTAAAGTATTATTATACTGAATTATTATTACAATATTAACATAATAAAATATTAATATAATAATAAAATTATTATGATGTTAATAAAGGAATTTTTATATTAAAAATTAAATAACTAAATATATAGTAATTTTATATTAAAGTATAATTTGTTATATTAATAAAATATTTACTCTAAATAAAATAATAAAAAATGGAATAAGTATTAATAAAATAATAAAATATTAAATAAAATATTAAATAAAAATAGTAAATTAAAATAATAAAATATTAAATATTAAAACAATATTAAAAACAATAAAAAATTAAAGATTAAAAATATAAAATAATTAAATACTTAAATAAGAAATTGAACACTATTTAAAATATTAAATTTAAAAATATTAAATTATATATTGATTATCAAGTAACTGTTTTGAATTGGTGTATTACAAGTGAGAGTTACATGACCACAAAATTAACTGTAGCAACTGCAAGTGAGAAAATATGAGTGTAAAAGTGATAATTAAATGACCACAAATTTAACTGTAGCAACTGCAAGTGAGAAAATATGAGTGTAAAAGTGAGAATTAAATGACCACAAATTTAACTGTAGCAACTGTAAAGTGGAAAAGTTTTTACATTTTGCAAATGGAAACAAACAAGTGAAAAGTGTAAAGTTGCAAAACTTTTTACATTTTGCAAAGTTTTGCAACCAACCAAACAGCCCCTTTGGAGCTTGAAAATTTGTTAGAAGTTTTTCAGTGTTTGGACGTTATTGGGAAGTATTGTTTGAAAAATATTATGTCTTTTTGGTGTTTGGATGGTAATGTGGAAGTGAAAGTGGAAAAGTTGACTATAAAATTGATCGCAAAACAATATTAAAATAAAAATTAATTAAGAAAAATAAAAAATGGACCGTAATTAGAATGCAAGTGAGATTTATATGATCAAAAAATTAACTGTTTTGTGATATAACTTATTACAATTGAGATTTACATGACCACAAAATTAACTGTAGCACTCTGAAAGTGAGGAAATGGTTGTATGCAAGAGAAAAGAGAAAAGAGAAAAGAGAAAGAGAAAAAGGTTTTCTTATTTTCCTTTTCTGGTATTTGGATAAATAGGGAAGTGAGCAATTATACTTCTCTATTTCCTTACTTCCGCCCACTTCCTTGCAACCAAACACGCCAAATGTTTGTTGTAAGGCGAATATGCGGGTAAATGAAATTAAAATCATGCCTTTTATTCAATGAGAAAGTATGTTGGATCCAACCGTTAAAAGATCTAACTGATCAAAAGTGGATTGTGTGAACTCTTATGCTCAAATTCCTTGAGCTATGTTATTTTTATGAAAATAAATAAAATAAAATAGTAATCAAAATAGACCGTCGTGACTTTTATAGAAACTTGTCCGTTCGACTGTCCATCTTCATCCGTGAGAGAAATCCCTCCCTTCTTCTTTCTCTCTCACCTTTCCTCCTCTTACTCTCTCCTCCTCTCCTCCTTTCTCCTCCGTCTCCTTCTTCACCACTTGGTGGTGACCGATCAGCCAAATTCTCACTGTTATCGGCAACATATTAGGAATAATAAAAGAAAAAAAAAAAATAAAAGTCAAGAAAAAAATAAAAGTTCAAAGGAATAAAAGACAACAAATGCAAAATGACGCATTTTAAAACGTTTTTCCCTTTTTTTTTTTTGGCTAACGATGCACATTATCTTGAGTCTGGAAATATCTTTAGTCCCTTTCCAAAGTGCCAGTGGGTGAGCAATCTTTCACCTGCCAAGGGATTTCAACTGACCAGACACAGAAGTTGACAACTAATTTCCTTCACTTTCACCATTAACAGCATCTTAATACTCCCTCCTGAAATAATATAAAATCCCAACGCAAAAGTTGGCTTTTTCACTCCGACCCCCTTTAAAGCGTTCTTCATCATCTCTGTGCCAACAGATGGGAAGCCTCCAAAAATGATCGAACAAGAAGAATCAAAGACACCCTTTTGAACTCTACTTGTTCTATTTGCTTCGCAGTGTCGACCATCTTCACGCTGATTGGTGCGTATCTTAATTGCTTCGAGTTGGAATTTTTTTTTTTTTTGGGTTTGATTTTGTGATTTGGGCTTGGAGTTTCTTGGTTGTTGATGACCCATTATGAGATTAATTCGTTTGAGTGAGTTTTCCCCCTTGATTCTTTGATGGGTTCTTTTGTTTTTCTTTGATTGTCATCGTTTCCTTTATGTTTTTGTTGTGCGGTTAGGATGTTTGATGTTATGCTTCTTATTTCTCTTTGATTGAAAGTTAACTGAATTATTCTTCTTTAAAGGGTATGAATTTTGATAAGTGACGGAAATGTTAAGGAAATTAAGTTTTAGTTGCTCATGCTGTTTTTCGATCTAATCTGGGATCATTAGAAGAATTGAAATCTTCACTCGCGAGATGAAGAAGTAGAGAACACATGTGAATGTTTGGGTTCTATTAGAGGAGATGAAATCATGGTTAAATTGCTCTGCTCATTGGAAATAGGTCAGATTTATTGAGGCGAGTTTGATTCAAAATTGTGGTGGCAAAAAATCCCAAAATAGGACCTCAGCCCACAAACATAAAAAGAAGGAAAGGTGGAAATGGGGAGAGAAAATCACAATCGCAAAGATAGTATTTTACGAGGAAAAATCCGAGAATGGAAAAAAAAACATGGGGTCTTTAAGAGAAGGATTACAATGGTGCTATTACAAGTCATCGAGTGTTTTTTTTGTTTTTTTCCTCCTCCCTACGAGAAGGGGTATTTATACAAGTTGAGGGATGATGTCAAGGTTGCTGGTATTTTGGGTGGCTGTAACCGTACATTCTTTGTGGTTGTAACCGTATGATTCTGTATCTATTCATCACTGCTCCAATCTAGGGGTGTAGATGTGGATTTGATTTGGTAAAATAGCTATTGATTTCCCAAAGTACCCCTCTGTCGTGGGACAAGTGCCGTGATTTGGGGGAAGCTGAAAAATGGCCACTACAAAAATATTGCGGAAAGTTATTGAGGCTGTAATCACGACCAAAACCATATTAAGAAATATGTATTTGTGATACATGGTGTATGTGTATGCTCGTGCACACCATTTCTTCCGTGATAAATTTGCAAACAATGTTTTCTAATTGTGTTATGTTCGCTAGACTTTCTATGACACTTTAACTAAGTGAATAGTGTGATTTAGGGATTTGCTTAAATTGTTTAATTAATAGGATAATACGAAACAGGAAAATGTGACCTCCTAGTCTATTTGGAACCTTTTAGAATGTTCGGGCAGCTTCATTTTACTTCATAGGAATTGAAGTTACATAGAACCTAAATCATGAGGTTGAGAACATTCAAAGCCAGCCAGTAATCAGTTAAGTGCTGATGAAAGTTTGCTAAATGCTGTTGAAAGTTTGTTTCAATGGTTTACTAGACACGTTTAAGTGTCCATGGGTGTTTTAGATGTAGGTTCACTTTCTGAGTTTGAGATATAAAATCTTAGTTTACATTTTTCTCTTTCCTGTTATCATTTTAACATGGAATTCTTGCTTAGTTAAGATTCTAAGTTGCATCTATCTAAGAAAAAGAAATGAGGGATTCATTGTATTTAGTCATATCAGTTTAATTTACTTAGAAGGGCAATATGCAAGGATCCGTGCAGCCTATTTTGCATGAGCAGGCTGTGCTAAGCAGGATATCAAATCTGCCTAAGTTTATGCTTGGTTAAGTGGCTATATTGCCATCATTGTTGTGCTTCTTTCTGGCAGCCTCAGTTACGTATACCATCGGTTCCACTTGATGAGAATGTGCAAGATATTCTTTGATTTTCAGGAGTTATGATGGAGAGGTAAGCTATGTTGATGGAAGAATGGAAAATGAAGAGAGAAGGCTAGTGGAAAACATGGGTGATGAATCTATTGATTTGGCCCATGAGAAGGAGTGAGATCCTAGACTTTGACCTCAAGACTGATACTTGGCCCGGCTAGGAGACTGAGGGACGCGTCTGATAGAGAAGACTGAAGGAAACACAAGTCAACATGGATATGCATCGGTCATGATCTAAAAAGTACACTGAAAATCAAATGGTAGCTTGAAATTACCGAGAAACCACCAAGATAATGGAACATGGGAAGGTACTTAGCTCCACTTCTTGATCTACCAATGTAATGTGAGTGCTAAGGACTAAGAAATGAAGTCACATGAGAAAATGCATGCACAAAACATTAAGGAAAATGAGAACTGTCAAAACCTTGTTGACGAGCATCGGAAGCATGGGCCTTTAAACAAAAGATAGTTTGGCATGGAAAGATCAAGGTCTGTAAGAAAAATCCGCCGAAATCAATCTGTTTTGGTTGTTTTAGTCGGAGATGAAAAAACACAGCCTTGAAAAGTTTATTTTGGTTGGCCATGTTGGTAAAGATGGAAAAAGGAAAAATATGTACCTTTGCTCAGCCTCCTCCACCCCCACCCCCACCATTGACATGGAAAGATCAAGGTTCTCAAAAATTTAAGTTATTGTAGAAAATTAAGCCAAAACCCTCAATAACCAACCCATCACTGCCAATAAGAAGAGACAGGGAAATGAGCTCCTACCTGAAACATGGATAAAGAAACTCTATTACATTTAAGTTATAGTAATGTTGGAGATGAGGGAAGTAGACCCAACTCAAACTGAAGACCATATGTTTAAGTTATGGTATCAGTTTCAAATTTGGTTGTAAATTAGAACTAACCTAAACCTGAATTCACAATGTTTAGTTATGGTTTTTGCCCTCCCTAATCCCAATACCCCCTTTTGAACTTGTCTTTTTGCGTCATAAAAGAAGGTAAAAGGTTATTAATAAATCTTTTTAGTTTACTTGGTAGTTTCATGTATGAATTTCCAGTTTATTGTCATTTTTATAATTTTGTTCTCCTTTGCAATCTTTCCTTTGTCCTTTTTAGTTTCCCTCTTACCATGTTGCTACTCTCATTCTAGTGGGTGCCATGTGTTAGCATCAATTCTAGTAGGATTGTTGTAGCTATTTGTTTCTGTTGACTTTATCTTGGTTCTGAATTTGAAATCTCGGGACCAGAGAGATCTTCCATCATATGATGGATTCATCATATGTTACAATCCCCATACATTATGGTCTTGTTTGCGGAATTGATCAGCAGCACCGATAAATTTTTATTTTTAAAAAAAATGTTGTTCTCCTTCTTCTTGTGACTAGGGGTAAGCATAAGAGGTCTATGTTTGCTTCCAAGAACGTACCTGCAGATCTGTGTAGGAATTGGTATTTTGAGACTTACTATTCGTTTTCTAGCATGTTCTCACTACTCTTTATAAAAGAGATATTATGGTGCTATCACAGGTAATGAGTTCTTTGGAGAAGAGGCAGGTCATGAGATTCTTTCATGATATTGTGCTGATCATAGGTAATTGCCTGTGAGGACATAGTCATCTTGTAAGAAAGCTTGAAAGAACTTCATCCTGTTGAAGCCTATGAAAAGGCTGAAAAGAACATATTGAGCCAGTAATTTTCGACTGAAGTTTGTGTCTTCTGAAAATTAATATTGTCATATTCCTCTGTTTCTTTTACTGTCCTTTTGTTCTTATCTGTTTCTATGATTTCACCCAGTAAAACCTGGTAATTCTATGGAGCCTAGTCTCCTCTTTTCTTCTCTGGAAGAAAGATTGAAGAGAACTTATCCTGTAAAAGCCTATAAAAAGACTGAAAAAATATATGAGCCAGTGAATTTGGAATGAAGTTTGTGTTTAGTGAAGACTAATATTTGCTCTCTTCCTCTCTCTCTTCTTTATTCTCTCCTTTTTTTTCCTTATCTCTTTCTATGTTTTCACCCAGTAAAGGTATGAAGAGAAGTAATTTCCATGACCGAACCTAGTCTCCTCTTTTCTTCTTTGTCTTCCCCCTTTACGTCACTGCTGACATATAAATTCTTTTAAACCCGAAAAGTTCCCGGTCATCTATTGGAGGACTATAATTATAGGAAAGATCGACTTATGCAACCTACAGTCCATAGGGATATTGTTGTATCTCAGGAGATCACCTAAAGCTTCTATTCACAACTTATATTTGGCCCTCTTTTCAGAATCCTTGGAAGAAAGATTTAGCTGAAACCCTACCCCAATAGTTCCTGATAATAATAACTCCTTGAAGTTGGGATCACAATAGGCGGTGAGGGAATTGCATGGAGTTTATGGAAGTAAACATCCACTACATGAGAAGCATAAAAGTCTGATTACATGGTAGAAGCCACACAATGCATTATTGGAAAATTCATCCACAAGAGCCTTGATAGAGTCCTTATTATTTGGGTGGGAAAGAAGGCTGAGACAAAATTTGAAAATAACTTCTGTTGCTGCTGCTTCTGATATTATTCTTGATCGTGTTTTCTACTTATCACTGTCATCACTCACCATCATTGGTGTTCTTGGTATTGAATTTTCCTGCCATGTATTTCCTATTTTGTTTTCTAAATTCTTCATCATTGAACTTTTGGTGTTACAGAGAGGCTGATGTTTTTGATCCATTTTACAGAAAGATTGAGATGGGGTTAAATGTCATGCGAATGGTATCTCGGAATCTTTCTAGTGTCTGAATTTCGTAACTTCAAGGGTGCACTGAATAGGATTTGGTTTTGAATTTAACAACAGAGGAGAATGGTTTCAGACGGTAATGGAAAGAACACGATGAAATCAGGAAGAACTAGGAAAAACCATTGTGGCAAATGGCTATGACTCCAAGGACCAAGTATCTCTTCACATTCAGACATCTCAAAGGGGACTTCTAGATGGCAAAAAGCACCGTAATTTACATCTGGATATTATAAGATCCCTTCCTCGTAGAGATAAATTTAAGAACTTTGATCCCTCTCCTTCTGCCAAGTTCCGACGGATTGCTGAGGAAAGAGAGGAGATCTCACGATCAGTTCCTTCTGCCGAACAAACGTCCATAGGACATTTTCATGTACCCTTGTCAGGAAAATCGACTGGGCTTCTCTAAGGGGAATGTGCAAGCAATGGATAAGAGATCCAATGAACATGGCTCTGTTTGCTTGGATTCTTTGTGTAACCATCTCTGGCGCTATTCTGTTTCTTCGTCATGACTGGGATGTTAAATGGTGTTTTACCAAAGAAATCGCAAAGGGACACATGGTTTGAAGTTAACAATCAAATCCTGAATGCTCTATTTACTCTCATGTGCCTTTATCAACACCCAAAGAGATTCTACCATCTTGTGCTTTTGTGCCGGTGGAAACCATATGATGTCCTAAGGCTCAGAAAAATTTATTGCAAAAACGGAACATACAAACCCAATGAATGGGTTCATATGATGGTTGTTGTGCTCCTCCTCCATCTAAATTGCTTTGCACAGTATGCACTGTGTGGTCTAAACTTGGGATACCCAAGGTCCAAACGGCCTGCAATTGGAGTTGGCCTGTGTATCTCTGTTGCGATTGCTGCGCCAGCTATTGCCAGTGTGTACAATATTCGTAGTCCCCTTGGAAGGGAATATGAAACTGAAATAGATCAGGAGGCACCGGGTCAGCTCACCCGTGCTGAAGATAGAATATCACCCAATCTCCGATTGAAGTCGCTTGAGAAGAGGTACTCTTTCTCTGTAAAAGATGACCAAAGGGTTGCAGAGACTAGACCAGAATGGATTGGAGGGTTGTTTGATATCTGGGATGATTGTTCTACAGCATACCTTTCTTTCTTTTGCAGCTGCTGTGTCTTTGGATGGAACATGCACAGATTGGGGTTCGGGAACATGTACGTCCACATCGCGACATTTCTTCTGTTTTGTTTGGCTCCCTTCTTTATTTTCAACTTGGCAGCTGTTAATATTGATAATGAGGCCGTACGAGAGGCATTAGGGATCACGGGCCTTTTTCTTTGTGTGTTTGGTTTGTTGTATGGTGGGTTTTGGAGAATTCAGATGAGGAAGAGATTTAATCTTCCTGGGAATCCCTTCTGCTGTGGCAATCCCTCAGTTACTGACTGCTTCCAGTGGCTGTGTTGCTGCTCATGTTCTCTTGCTCAGGAGGTGAGGACAGGGACTACTATGATGTTGTGGAGGATAAGTTTTATGTGAAACGATCAAGTGATGATAACCAACTTGTATTGTCTCCTTTGCCTCGTGAGGAGGGTTGGCTCTGTTTGCATCCAGCCCTAGTTCTCCTTACGTTGTCAAATCCAGTCCATCGAGTATGAAGATGGAAGGATGAACTCCTAGAAGATCCCCACGTGGGCATTCTCCACAGATGAATTTGCCTACGGTTGAACATTTTTGTGAAAAGTGAAAGGCAGCACAGTGTACCACTTGTTCTCATTGTCATACAAAGAGAAGACAATTTGGCCATCTTAGCATGTCGAGTGTCCAGGCTGTAAGTTTGAGAGTAATATAGCGAAACCTGTGTATTTGCTTTTGCTTTTATCATTGTATAGACCTCTACATTTCTATATTTTATAGTGAGTATGATTTCTTTTAATGACTGTCCAAAGTAACTACTCTCGGGTGGATTCTTTCGAGTTATGCAAGTATGATACCCAGTATGATACCTAGTATTGTAGATATATCATAGCTTAGCATTAGATCTACCATTATGATTTACTTGTTTGCCAGTTGTTTTTAGTGCAGTAACAATGGCATCCGATGATTATGGCCACGCCAAATATAGCCTATATGTTAAACTAATTTTAGATTTATAATAAATCAGATTGTTAAACATACTTTTTCCTCGATTTACATTCAATCCTCAGTTCTGGGTTCATTATTACTGCTTCAATTTATCTTATACTCAACCTGTATATGATCTATATTTGAGTATATTTGGGTATTCTAGCTACAAGAATATTTCTATAGGTTCAAGTTTCCCCACTTTACCCATTGTAAATGCACCATATCCTCATTGTCTGCATTGGTATGCAATGTATTGGTCTTTGGTTTCTCTCTTAAACTTTCTTCCTGTGTCTTTGAAATTTTAGTGTCCGCTATACCATTTTCCAATGTATTTCATCTCCATCGGGAAGCATTGAGGCCACTGGCCATCAAGAAGGGTATAGAAAATTAGAAAGGTAGTTGTGCCGATATAAGCTTTACAAAATTTAGAAGTGATAATCCAAGTTAGGGTTAGGGTTAGAGATGAACTAGGAAGATTAGATGGATGGTTATCTCCATCTCATGGTCTTTTTATTATTATAACATATATGGACTTTTACACAAAAGTTTTTATACTGATTATTACATAATACTCCTCTTCAAGTGGGAACATTTACATCGTACATGTCCAGCTTGTTACAAAAGAACTGCACCCGAGATCTCGTAAATGACTTATTCAACAAATCCACAAGCTGATTGGCAGAAGACACATGCTTTGGCTCAATAATATCAGCATCAGACTTTCTCCGTACAAATAACAATCTACTTCAATATGTTTCATTCTCTCATGAAATTTAGAGTTTTGTACAATATAAATAACTGACCTATATCACAATATAGCCTCGTCGGAGTCTTGGGCACAAAATCATCTCGGTCATAATATCTTGTATCCATATAAGTTCACATGTAAGTCAGCCATAACCTTATATTCTGACTTCGCACTTGATTTAGAGATAACGATCGACTTCTTATTCTTTTATGGCACAAAATTTTCTCCAACAAAAACACAATACCTTATAGTAGACCTTATGTCGATCAGAGAACTTACCCAATCTGCATCTGAGAAGCCAGTTATGCGATGACCACAATCTAAATACAAAAGTACTCTTCCTGGAGCACTTTTCAAATATCATAAAATCTTTACCATAACATCTCAAGACTCGTTTGTGGGGCTAATATGAACCTGTTCACAACACTAATCGGATATGCAATATCTAACCGAGTCATTGTCAAATAGTTTAACTTCCCAACTAGTCTTTTATATCTTCCTTGGTCTTTTAAGAGCTTCACCTGATCAGGTAACAGCTTCAAGTTTAGATCCATCGACGTGTTCGTAGCTTTATACCGAGCATACCTACTTCTGACAACATATCCAAACATACTTCTGCTGAGAAAGTAAGATCATTTTTTTTTAGATCTAGTACCTCAATTCTCAGAAAAATATTGTAGTGGTCGCAGATCTTTGGTCTGAAACTTTCACTGTAAATATGAATTATAAGTCACTAATCTCCTGAACATCATCTCTTGTAATCACAATATCATCCACGTAGACTACTAAGAGAATATGTTTTTCCTTATGGACGCTAAAGAAATCGAGTGATCCTTCTGAGAACAACAAAAACCAAACTCCTGAACAACAAAATCAAATCTCCCAAACCAGGCTCGAAGGGATTATTTCAAACCATAAAGTGACTTTTGCAGACGACAGACTTTGCCATACTCCCTAAGCAACAAACCCAAGTGGTTGTTCTATGTAACTTCCTCATCAAGAATGCTATGGAGGAATGCATTCTTAATATCTAACTGGTGTAGGTTCTAGTGATATGTAAGAGAAAGTAAAATAAGCAACCGAACTGATGCCATCTTTGCTACTGGAGAGAATGAGCTTTAAGACGAGCTAAAGTTTCATCAGGGTTCAGTTTAACAGTATAAGCCCACTGACATCCAACTGTCTTCTTTCCAGCTGGAAGTGAAATTAGTTCTCATGTCTCATTTTGCTTTAAGGCTTGCATCTCATCTTTCGTCGGACCATCAACCTGAATTGGACATGGCATCTGAAACAGACTTGAGAATAGAATGAAAATCAACGGAGGAAACAAAAGCACAATATTGTGTGAAAGATGTGCATAAGATAAGAAGTTATACAGTGGATGTAGAATGCAACTCTTTATTTTCCTTATGGTGAGTAATTAGAATATCAAGATCAGGTTGTGAATCAATATCAATAATATCAACAAATCGAGAAGAAATAAGAGCATTCTCACCTGATATCGTGTCAGTGATCAGAGATACATAAGATATCTGACACATCAATAGTGGATTTGGCACGTCTGGTGTACACTGTCCATATCTCTGAGGCATAGGATTCACATTGACATATGAAGATGATGAGTTTTCTAAAAAGGACATGAATCTAATTCTCACAATGTACTCTTGGAGATCTGTTTATCAAAATATGATATGGACTCGAAAAATGTAACATCTGCAGAATCACAAACTTATGCAAACTGAGACAGTAGCATTTATATTTTTTTACTTTTAGAATACCCCAAAAAGACACATTTGAAAGCTTAAGGATTCAGTAGCATCTATATCCTTTTTTACCTCTAGAATACCCCAAAAAGACATTTGAAAGCTAAGGATTCAGTTTGGTGCGATTAATAATATGATCATGAACAACAATAACAACCAAAAATTCTAGGAGATAAAGAAAAAGGTCATGTTGGGATAAAGACAGAATACAATATCTGACCATCAAAACTATAGAAGGCATGCTATTAACCAGATAACAAGCTGTACGAACTGCATCCCCCCCAGAAGTGTCTGGAAACATTCATGTCACTTAACAAAGTTTATGTTATTTCAAGTAAGTAATGATTCTTATGTTCAGCCACTTGATGACTAATTTCAGTATCAGACATTAAACGCATAAAAAAAAACTAAGAATTCTTTCGTATTAAAAGTCCGCAAAGGATGAAGAGATATACCAACTCATTCTGGATTTTATTACAGAAAGTTTTTTTCAACTCATCCATAAATATAATGAAATATTAAAAACAAATGTTAAACTAATAGGATAAGGTCCCCCAAATATCAAAATGAACAAGTTCAAATGGATGATCTACCCTCTTATTGACACTTAATGGATAAGACAGATGATGGTGTTTACCCATTTGACATGACTTACATTCAAGCGACAAACTTGACCTACCTCAGGAAATAATTACTTTAAAACTTGCAAGGTAGGATAACAAACCGACGATATAAATCTCGCAAAGTAGAGCTAACACATGCAACCGAATTGGCACCAATCTCTAGGTGATACGACCTCCATATTCACATCCTGTGCCAATTGTTCTCTGTGTCCTAATCTTCTGAAATACACAATGATCAAAAAAGAATGTCGTTGGCAATTCAAGAATAGTGTAAGTTTACCGATAGATAATTGATTAAATGAAATTTTGGGTATGTGAAAATAGATGACAAAGGTAACAAGCAGTAACCTCAGAGGTGCCTACACTCATCAGGAGACGTAGTATCATTTGTTAAAATAATAAAGGCGAAGACGAGTCATGCAGAATACCTTGCTTTCTGTATTGATCAGATGCACCAGTATCAATGATCCAAGTATCAGGAGTTCTGTAAGTAAAATACATTAGGATTACCTGAATGTGCCAAGGTTGCAGTGGATAAAGACGTGGTGTGATCTGTGTAGCCTAAATTTTTTTAAACTTTTCATCTGACATAAGGACACTTCTGAAACCTGAGGGAACCTTTCCCTTGATGTATAGGTCGCGTGAGCAAACTGACTAACTTGGGAGGTCTAGGCGTATAATTTAGGGCACTTATTTCTTGTGCATTCAGCCTCCCCGCAGTTGTGGGAAGTCCTCATATCTGTTACCAATTATTTGCTGCTCCATTCCTTCCTTAATCATCTCCTTTGTCATCATTGTCAAATCGCCATCTCACCATCATCGCCTTCGAGCCCATCGACCATCGCAGCTCTTTGCAGCCTCCCGACCAACATCGCCTTGGAACCCAATCTCATGATGGTAGCTCTTCCATGACAACCAACATCGCAGCTCTTCCTCGACAACGTCTCGCTTTCATTAGACGACGACGTTGTCGATCACTTCCATCTCTTCTGATCAACCCGATGACATTGCCAATCTCGCCATGCCGATGACTTCTTCCCCTCCTGACAACATCATTGCCCCTCTCATACTCTCTCTGCCTTCTCTGATCAGATCTGCTCAGATCTGAGCAGTTCTGAGAAGTGTCCCAAAAAAATTGTTTATTGCTTCTCTATGTAGTAGACAGGTAAAAAAAGTCTTTTTTTTCTTTGTATAGTGTGAGAGGATTGATGAGAGGTTTGATGGAAGAAATGTTTTAAGTTATATATGTGAGTTTGAAAAGTTGTGTTGTGTGTTAGAAAGACTTTTGAGTTTTGATTCTAGTGGGTGGTTGGTGGGTGAGAGATTGTGAGTTTGGCAGATTCGGCGAGTATGACAGAGTTGACAAAGTCCAAGCCGATTGTTCCTGTGTTTATTACTAGTAAGATCACTCATAGTAAATTGAATGGGGATAACTATTTATAATGGAGAAAAATTGTTTAAGTTAATTTAACGGATCGTAGAAAGAAGAGTCATCTGTACACGAATCCTCCTAATTCTAAGACGGGTAAGTGGGAGCGAGAAGATGCTGCTCTCTTTGGTCAGTTGTTGAATATCATAAAGCTGCAGATATAAGATTTGGTGATGCATACGTCGATAATGAAATAGATGTGAAACTATCTTGAGAAGCTATACTCGGTGAATAATAATCTTAATAGAGCATTAAACGCCATTCAAGAGATGTTCTGGAGTAAGAAGGGCAATAAAAAAAAAATCTTCTCTCAACACTATGCAGACTTCAAGAGTGTTTATGAGGAGCTGAAAGTGTTATTTTCTATCTTATAAGATATATAGAAGATGCAAAAACAGTGATATGAGCTAGTGGTGTTGGCTTTCTTAGAGAGTTTGCCATCAGAGTATACTCATGTACGTCCACAGGTGATAGGTAGTTCTGCAGTTGACTCTCTACTATAAACATATTGATTTTTTCAAAGTGTCTTCTCAGAGAAATCACAGAATTATGTTGGAAATGAGTCCCATAAACGGTCAACTCTAGTCGTTCAACAAGGACACTTTATAGCTCCTAATGGTGGTCGAGAAGGAGTGGTAGAAGAGATTCTGGCCAAGGAGGCCGTTTTGGTGGTGGTAGAGAAAATTTTGGTTGCTGAGACTAGATGAATAGTTATATTCCATCTCATTTCCTTTTTATTGTTATAATATATGGACTTTTACACAAAAGTTCTCCTTATATTGATTTATTACATAACAAGGAGGATGAGAAAAAAATTGAAAATTCTAATATTCTACAATAATTAGAAGAAAATAATATGGAAACTTAAAAAAAACCTCAACCCTAGCCCTAAACCCTTTACACTAACTCTATACCCTAGCCCTAAACGTGTATCCTAGGGGTGTAAACGAATTGTATACGAGGAGCCCTAGCCCTAAACTTGTATCCTAGGGGTGTAAACAAATCGTATACAGAGCGGATACCGCAATATCCATATTTGCTCCATTTAAAAAAGAGGAACATATGAGGCGGATATTACACGGAGTCGGATGCTGACTATTAATATCCATATTTGCTTCTATATGAGTACTAGGAGCGAATTTGGATATTTCGGATATCCGTATACAATCTAGTTTTTTCCTCCATATAAAATATTATTCGTGAGCCAGCAGTTCATTTATAAAAATGAAGCTTGTGAGAGGGAAACGTTGTAAGCCCCACCTCACTGTAGTCAACTCAGAGTTAGGGTGTGACTACATTTTCATTTCATTGTACCTCACTTTAGCAAATGGACTATTAGCTCATAAACAAATTTCTTTTATAATAAACTCTTGAAAATCAATTTCTATAGTGCCAAATACAAAAGTTGTATTAGTAATTTAGAAACAAGAAGCACTTGTATCGTTATTACATATCAATTTTGATTACATATATTTAGTAGTGATAGAATATATAGATAATAAATATTAATTATAAGTGGATCGGATATTCAAGAGAGGGAATATGAAAATATCCATATCCGCTTTGTTTATAAGTGGGTACTAAACAGATGAATATCAATCAAAGCCGGATATAAATTAGTGATATTCATATCTGCTTAAATAGATGCAGATACAAAGTGAATTCATATATTTCAAATATCCATTTACACCCTTACCCTATCCCTATCCCCAACTTTAAATCCTAACCCCAATCCTAACTCATATCCCTGTTCCTAATCCGGACCTTAATGCTAATCCTGAACTCCATCATATTGAGAGGATTGCGTGTAGAAGTATCCACTTTATTATTCAAAAGAGACATCACATTATTTTTCTTTGATACTTATAGTTTGTAAGGTAGTTCTAAAGATATAACATAGAGTTCCCTACCTCAGTGTACTGAATTACATGCCTTTTTTATTCTTTTATGAATGGAAATTTTGGAAAAATCCATTAAAACTCCCTCCCTCTCAACTACAATCCTCAATACAAGATAATCGGGACTCAAAAAAAAAGGAAAATAAAAATTAAAAGAAGAGGACAATATCAGTTACTCATTTGTTTGCTTAAGAATATGCTATGATTATGGCATCGTTTAAAAAGTTCAGATCACTGAACTTGGCATATTGCAGATTTATAGCATCTTTTTCTTTCAAGGGGTTATCATGAGTCATGGCCTGCCTGGTCTTTGAAGTAATGTAACTTTGCATGAAGTGCCATGTTAGAACAAGATATGAAGGTCTGTGTTCCATGTTTAACGACGTCAGCTTTCTCTTGAAGTACTAAAGCTACCTACTTTGGATTGTTTTAGTTGTTTGATTTGTTTCATTTTGCCTAGTTTCACCAGACTCATGGGAGGTTTGATTTCTCTGTTGAACTTGTAAATAATTTGTTGCACAAGTGAAACTTCAGGTGCATGAGGTATGAACCAACCATCTACGAAAGGTGTTACCGATAAACTACTGTTTAGAAGTTAATTGTTTCTACAGCCAGAACTTAGTATATGTTAGTCTTATGCTGTTATTCAATAGCTTGTTTTGCATCAGCATTCAGCAGAAGAATTTTTTTGGGGGAAGAAAGGAAAGAATTTTAACCTCTGAATCTCTTTCAGATTCGAAAGAAGGATCAGGTCAATCTGCTGGGAAATTGCTGCACAGTATCAAAATATTTAGTTAACTCTGTTTTACTCTTATTTTAATAATAAACCTGTAAATGGTACAATCAAGTTCATATCATAAATAGACTTTTGTGCTCTTTTGATTATGCTGTGTCTCAGAGATGAATACATTTTTTTACTAATATTTTTTGTCATCCTCCTTTGTTTAGAGTTGGTCTGAATAAACTTTGAAGTATTATTGATTTTGTTATGGCCTGGGCATATACACAGCAAGGGACAGGCTCTGGTTATTTGTATTCAAACTGCAATCTTGGCCTCTAGTGTGGAACACGCAGTCTGCAAGTGGTGTTTATTTATTTATTACTCACTATTTTGTTTTTTGATCAAGTTTGCAGGAACTTTAATTGACCAAGTACTTGGACTTTGACTTGTTGATGCAGTTTTCTTTGCCAACTCTCATCAGCTTTCCATCCACTAGGCAATAACTTAGCCATTGGTCATGAGGTTACATAGAGATTCTTGATTGTATGAGTTGAAGCTATATTAAAAACATCGAAGGATGTCCCTATCCACCAATTGATCTCTTTTATCCTGTTGAAAATGATGGCCAACCTGTGCTTGTGGGATGCTCAAAACTTTATGGAAACTTCATTATCAGCCTGTGCTGATCATTTTCTGCTTTTGCTGGTTCATCTGAATTTTGAAGTGCTATTTCTTGGATATAGAATATATTAGATTGCATGAACAATGCACTGTTTGTTTGGTCCGTGAAGAGAAACAATGTAACTATTCAATTATGTTGCATGGACAGTGTCATGCTAATACGGACACGACACGAAAGACGCATAATAATTTTTTAAAAACACACACGACAGGTATGTCTGACATGCGTGTTGGGCACATAGCTGATACGACACAGCATGATAGGAGTGTTGTGCGCGGGAGACAACAACCAATAGAGGATCCAATCGATCTCAATCACAAAGAACAATGAAACCAATTCACGAAGAACAAACCAATCGCAAAAACAGGATCTAACGAGGTTCGGCCAACGTGCCTACGTCCTCGGGGCAATCGAACGGAGAGATTTGTATTAGGGAAGATGATTACAATGGCTATTAGCCTCTTTGATTACAAGAGAACCCTAAGCCTTCACTTTTCGCAGGTTTTTCCAGGTTAGAAACCCTAGAAAACAACCCAGCAGCTTTTATACTCGCTGCTCCACATTTTGCGGAGCAGCAGATTTTTGCCCAAACCCGATGATCGGTCGACCGGACCGGTCGACCGATACTCACTGAGAGACTTGATCTCTCCAAGCCGGTCGACCGAGCCGGTCGACCGATTCTCGCCGTGAGTTTGGTTCCTCATGTCGGTCGACCGTTCCGGTCGACCGAAACTTCCTGAGAGTTGGCTCCTTCAGAGCGGTCGACCGTCCCGGTCGACCGCCTGACCCCTGTGCACGTTGTGCACGTCGGTCGACCGGTCCGGTCGACCGACCTTCTGCCAGTTCTGCTCTGCTGTTTTCTGCCGTTTCTTCCATCGTCTCTTGTCGCCGACTTCTTCGACGATCCCTTGATGGTCCGGGTCAACTTCCTCAGTAAAATCTCTCTCTCTCCAACAATTCTCCACCTGGGCGAAGATTCCAAAATCTGAGCCGACATCCAACGAACCCCAGTCTATTACCTGGCGAAATCGACACACGATCTCGGCGAAATCGACACACGATCTCGGCTTGCGCGCACCGGACGAAATCGACACACGATCTCGGCGAAATCGACACACGATCTCGGCTTGGAATCTTTTGGCTCAGCTATCCACTGGAATGCACCACATATGCCTTCCTATACTTCACCTTAGGAGAATTTCTACGCTTGCCGATCATCAACCATGGCTCCTTCTTCGCAACTTCCCGACCTCATGAAGACTTCCACATGAGTCAACACTAACTCTCCAATTGACCAGCTCTATCTAGTCTACCTGTCTTCCACTGACGGTCCAAACAAGTCTGCAAAGAGCACACCAAACATCATCGGCTTCAACTGGATGCACACCACTCCTTATGCAAGCTCCACATCTCCTCTCCGGAAGATAAAACTGTTCTTCGAGATCACAACTCTTCACCTCTACGTGAAGACCAACTGGTCACTCCACTTCACCGCTACATGAAGTCTCTTCACCTCTGCATGAAGTCTCTTCAACTCTACGTGAAGCTCCATTGACCATACTTCTTCACCTCTACGTGAAGCTCCAAACAACTTCTCGAGAACCCAGACATAGCTTCATAAGAGTTGCATCACCAATGGCTGCGCCTTTACGGCTGCCTACGTACCTTTGCCCAAAAGGATCAAGCCAACCGTAGTTCATTAAAATGAGCTTCATCAAGCTCGAATATTGATTCCTGTTCCTGCAGCAGTGAACCTGTCAGACTGAGTCATATGAATCTTCCCCTGACCATCATGGAGAGCAACGGCCTTCAACTTGAGCTTGTCGCGTTCACAAGCTTGAGATTCATCCTTCTTTAACCACGAACGTAGTCTCCCCTTGGTTCCAATGGCTGCACTCAACTCGACATCCTTTGCAATGTCGTCAACCTGTTCAGCATCACTCTTGTAACTATGATCTCCACCCGGTGTCACCACCGATGAAGTCTCCTTTGATGCCGAACCACCTGGAGATGATGGAGTAGCATCGACCTCCACCCGCTGCGATCCTCCCTTGGTCTTCGTCCTCTCCACCTGCTGAGAGACGATGGATTTCAACTCTGAAGCCTCTCCAAATGTGACATTCCTGCTCATAACTATCCTTTTGTCTTTGGGATCCCACAACCTGTAGCTGTTCTTCTTGACGCCCAAATAGACAAACCTCCTTGCTTGCGGATTCACCTTGCCATTCTTGGCACTGAAGTAAGCCGGACTTCCAAATTCCCGCAGCAAACCATGATATTGAGCTGTTTTCCCAGACCAATGTTCCAATGGAGCTTTACCTCCTATCGCAGTCTTTTGATTCTTGAGATGGCTAGTATACTCTATCGCCTCAGCCAAAGCGACTTGTCCAATCCTGCATTAGACAATAGTTTCCGAACCTCCTCCAGCAAGGGACGGACCACATCCTTAGCCAACTCATCTATACCTGTTGAGAAGTGTGTAGCAATTCCTGTGTTCTGGCCAAACTGTAGGAATGGTCAATGTCTTTTCCAACATTGCCAATATGAAGCTCCTTTATCCTCCTACCTATCTGCCTCTCCATTTTTCCGCTCCACTTCCTCAACACATCTAGGGCTTCACCCCTTTGTCTTATCGGATATATCCAAACTTGCCTAGATGAACAATCAATAACCGAGACAAAGTACCTGTGACCTCCAAGCGATGCCGTCTTAGCAGGTCCCCATACACTCACGTGAACACGATCAAGAAGACCTTCATAGTGGTGAGAACTGGTGCTGAAACTCACCTTCTTCTTGTCCAGAACCCTGTGTCCACCTTCTGACTTGCAGGTAGCAGCACCTTCTACTGATTCCATCTTTGCAGGAGCTCGCAAAGATTCTTCTTCTTGTCCGGCTTTTTCCTGCCAGATCCCCAGGCCAACCTCATCTGTTGTACTCGAAGTCTCCACCTGATCTGTATTCGTACTACCCTTCAAGTAGTATAGATTTCCTCGGCGGACACCCTTCATCACAACCATCGAGCCCTTGATCATCCTGAGATCGCCATCTCGAATCGATATCATCATGCCCGATGCTTCCAAAGTTCCCAAAGAGATTAAATTTCTCTTCATCTGAGGTACATACCTTACACCTGTCAGCTCTCTAACTGTCCCATCAAACATTCTGATTGGGATTGTACCAACACCCTCCATGCTACATGAGTGATCATCACCCATCACAACCGAGCAACCTTCCAGCTTCTCAAAACTGGTGAACCAGCCCCTGTTAGGGCATGCATGGTATGTTGTACCTGAATCCAGGATCCACTCATCTTTACATGAGTTATCAACACTGGGAGTACTGACTGAAAAAGAGAATCCCGACGAGTCCGAATCTGCCCCATCTGTCTGTGAACTACTCCTCTGAGTCTTCGTCACCTTTGATAGATTTGCTTCAGCATTCGACTCCTTCTTCTTCCCCTTGAACTTTGGGCAATCTACCTTCCAGTGCCCAATTTCTCTACAGAAAATGCACTGATTTCTTTTGAGGTCCTTGAACCCTGGCCTGGATTTCGATCTTCCTCCAATCTCTCTGCCCTTCCTTGATGAATTTCTGCCCCTTACTTCCAACGCCTCTGCCACTGAGCTTGACTGAGAAGACTGTCTTTCCTTCTTCCTTGTTTCATAACTCATCAATACAGAAGACACCTCATGGTAGTCCAATGTCTGCCTACCATTGATAAACGTCATAGTAAATGTCTCATACTCCTCCGGTGGGAGTGAATTCAGGAGAATGACTGCCTTGTCTTCCTCTCCTACCACGACATCCACGTTTATCAGGTCCATAAGGAGCTTTGTGTATCGGTTTATGTGCTCATTTACTGTGCATCCCTTCTTCATTCTGAAGCTATACAGCTTACTCTTAAGCTGTAATCTTGACTCCACACTTTTGGTCAAGTACTTCTTCTCTAGGGTTTCCCACAGATTCTTTGCACTCGTCTCATGTTGCACAAGGTATTTGATGTCTTGTGTCAAGCATGAACGAATCAAGCCACATGCCGACCTATTCATCTTTGCCCATTCCTCCTCGGTAGTAGTGTTCTCTTCCTCTCCAATAGGAGAGTATCCTCCAGATTAGATGCGTTCAACGCATCCATCACCTCACACCTCCACATCCCAAAATTGTTAGTGCCATTGAACTTAACAACTTCGATTCTAGGGTGAGTATTCATTGTTCTAACAGATGCAACTTCCTCTGCCATTGAGATTCTTTCCTTGACCCTCTAACTATGCGGAAGATCAAATAACTTGAAAAAATAGATCTATTACCGAGATAAAAATGTGATTTTTACCTCTCCCGTGAAACCCTAGCTCGAGTTTCTCACCAGATCTATTTCACCACCGATCCAAAAAACCCTCCTTGAGTCCTCCGGAGATCGACACACGATCCCTCGAACACCCAATACCTCAGATCTGAGATCGACACACGATCTCCACCGGATCCGATCTCGAGGCCTCCGGATCTACAGAAATCCCAAAGAGCAACCTAGATGCTCTGATACCACTTGTTGTGCGCGGGAGATAACAACCAATAGAGGATCCAATCGATCTCAATCACAAAGAACAATGAAACCAATTCACGAAGAACAAACCAATCGCAAAAACAGGATCTAACGAGGTTCGGCCAACGTGCCTACGTCCTCGGGGCAATCGAACGGAGAGATTTGTATTAGGGAAGATGATTACAATGGCTATTAGCCTCTTTGATTACAAGAGAACCCTAAGCCTTCACTTTTCGCAGGTTTTTCCAGGTTAGAAACCCTAGAAAACAACCCAGCAGCTTTTATACTCGCTGCTCCGCATTTTGCGGAGCAGCAGATTTTGCCCAAACCCGATGATCGGTCGACCGGACCGGTCGACCGATACTCACTGAGAGACTTGATCTCTCCAGGCCGGTCGACCGAGCCGGTCGACCGATTCTCGCCGTGAGTTTGGTTCCTCATGTCGGTCGACCGTTCCGGTCGACCGAAACTTCCTGAGAGTTGGCTCCTTCAGAGCGGTCGACCGTCCCGGTCGACCGCCTGACCCCTGTGCACGTTGTGCACGTCGGTCGACCGGTCCGGTCGACCGACCTTCTGCCAGTTCTGCTGCTGCTGTTTTCTGCCGTTTCTTCCATCGTCTCTTGTCGCCGACTTCTTCGACGATCCCTTGATGGTCCGGGTCAACTTCCTCAGTAAAATCTCTCTCTCTCCAACAAGGAGTGTGTAGTTGTTCAAACTGAATTAATTCCATTATGTAATAATAATTATTGGACCTAGTTAGATAGGGTGAACTTGTACATAGCTTCTGTGATTTTGGAATAAGTAATTTGATACAAGGCTATTTTTTGTGGAGTTGGTCTTCAATCATCTGTTTGAGAGCAGACTATGACCTCAGTTGGAAGAAAGGAATAAAAAGAAAAAGAAAAAAAATTGGAATAACAATGGGAAAAAAGGGTTGGGAATAATCAATTTTCTCTTTAGTCAATAAAGGCAGACTAGGGGTTGTTCTTCCCCACATCTTTCTGATGGTGTTGGTACACCTTTGACTCAACAAATGCAGCTAACTATGGCCCACCACAAATAAATAAATTTATAATAAAAATATAAAAAATACATTTTTTTTTTGTGGGGACTTGATGTCTAAACAAGCCTATAGTCTTTTGCAGATTTTCCTCATCATGCTGGGTCAACTGCCTGCCTTCCCATCTGCTAGGATCATTTCCTTCTTTTTTCAGGGAGCTAATTTTTCCTCAGTGGCCCACCTCTTCAAAAAAAAAAATCTTCTTGTTCATTTAATTTCATGTAACATATTTAGATTTTAAGTTCCGTCACTGTTGTGATTAATGTCTTGTTATTTTATTTTTCTGTCTTTATGTAAAATAAGGAAGTCAATTTCTGGATTAAAATATAGTCGGATTTATGTGAAATGAATTTATTGTGGCTATGCCTTCCAATAATTTTTTTTTTGTATTTAAATTGAGTGATAGTAATATTATACAGGGCCATCAGCAGAGCACGTGACGTCTCTTTTCTCTTTTGACCTCCTCCTTTGTTGAACGTTTATTGTTTGCTGTTTCTGTTCATACAGAAACTTTTTTCTAACAGAGAAGTAAGGTCAAGCCTCCCAATTTCTTGTTTTCTTTCTTTCTTTTTCTTGTAATAATTCAAAACTTATAAAAGTGGGCAAGTGATGACAGGGGCATAATTAATTTCATGGACTTCAACTTGGCCTACAGGAAGTGCTTATATATTGAATTCTTTAGGTTTTCTTGTGGCAACTGAGAGAAGGAGAGGAGCAGGGAGAACTCCAAGCCTGAAAGTGTGCGCTTCTTCAAGCTCTTCTGATTGTCTTCTCCTCAACTGTCAACAATCAGAGGTAATTCTGCCCTCATAACTATTCCATTTTCCTGATTTCTTATTCTGGGTCATTGAGAAAACTCAAAAATATGGTGTATTCTGATGAGATTTTGGGCCAGAAAAAGAAAATGTAAGAATGATACATTCTTGTTCATTCTAACATCTTCTGATGAGGATTTTAGATGTTGTGTCTAAGATTTTGGTTTATTGGCATCTGAGTATTTCAGAAAAGTATGGCTGATCTCTACTTATGTTGGATATGTTGGCTTGAGGAATTTGTTGCTTTGTTTAAAATACTCTGAATGAAATTAAAAACTGAATCAGTCTATTTTCATGGTTTTCTTTGTACAAGTTATAACAATTTTCTGTTGAAATTTTGGAAAAGAATTGAAGGAGAATAACTTAATATTTCTGTGAACTTTTCCATTTATTTAGAAAAGAAGATATGAGGGTCTTTCCTATTAAGTTTATACTATAGTTTCACTATGATTTTCCAGTTACAGGAAAAAAGCAAAAATCAGTTAACATTTTCTTGGCTTTATGTTGGGGAAAGAACAATTCTAACTATGATAGATGTGATCAGAATCAGTTCAGTCTTTCAATCGACGTTTCACTATAATTACCAGATATTTTTGGTCAAACATTTACTTGAATCCCATTCCACATGCTCAGTTGTGTTTAACTAATTCGAACTTTTCCTGCAGGAAACTTGCTTCTGATCTGAAAAAGCAGACAGTGATCAAACAGAATTGTTTCTGTCAATATAAACACTAGAATGGTATCTATGGATTCCACGGGAGATACACGTAATGATACACTGCCACCACCAGCACCGCTCAATGATACACTGCCACCGCCATCACCAGCACCCAGACTCTCGAAGCTCAAGGAGTTCAAACTCCGCATCCCATCACTCCGAACAAGGCATCTGCCCCCTGAAACCACCCAAACTCCTAGGGTTCTCGATTTCTTGAAAGCCCGGCCTTCAAGAAACTGGTTCAGGAAGCTCAGGCTCTCTTCCCCTCTCGCCATCTTCCGAAGAACAGTCAACAAAAGGGAACAAATATCTCTCTCAGTTCCCTCTCCCGTTGGCATCAGACGCCGGTTTCACATCCGATTCTTCAGGAGAATCAACTGGGGCTCCATCTTCGGCATGTGCAAAGAATGGCTTTGTCACCCAATGAACGTTGCTCTCGTCATCTGGCTTCTATGCGTCGCAGTTGCAGGGCTCTTTCTCGGTTTGCTCCTCCTTGGAGCCTTGAACAGCGCATTCCCTTCGAAAATGCTGAGAAACTATTGGATTGAGATATGCAACCAAGTCCTTAATGCTCTCTTCACTCTGATGAGCATATATCAGCATCCGATTATCTTCTACCACTTGTTTATGTTGTGCCGTTGGAATTCAGAAGACATCATAGAGCTCAGAAAGATATACTGCAAGAATGGAGCTTACAGGCCTCGCGAATGGGCACACATGATGGTAGTAGTCGTCCTCTTGCACATCACCTGCATTGCGCAGTATGTTCTCTGTGCCCTCTATTGGGGGCTTCCAGAATCGAAAAGACCAGAATTCGCTGAAGACTTATGTATGGCTCTTGGGATTGCTGCACCAGTCTTTGCAGCAGCTTACACTGTATACAGCCCTTTAGGAAGGGAATACGATTTGGATTCAGACGAAGAATCTCAAGACTTGAAGAAATCAATGAAGCCCGGGCTGAATTTATATGATCAAAGGGTAGTAGTGAGCCAACCTGAGTGGGTTGGTGGGCTATTTGATTTCCGCGACGATATGACAGTCGGCTACCTTTCCTTCTTCTGCACTTTCTGTGTCTTCGGATGGAACATGGAGAGACTCGGGTTTGGCAACATGTATGTCCACATGTTCACTTTCTTTTTACTTTGCATCGCCCCGTTCTGGATCTTTAGCAACGCGGCATTGAAGATCCCCAACATTGTGATCGATGATGTGATGTGGATCGTGGGGGTGGTTCTTTGTGTGTTTGGATTGCTCTATGGGGGTTTTTGGAGGATTGAAATGAGGAAGAGGTTCAAATTGCCAGGAAACACTTTCTGTTGTGGTTCTGCTTCGCTGACCGATTACTTCCAGTGGATGTTCTGCTGGGCTTGCTCCCTGGCTCAGGAGGTGAGGACTGCAAATTTTTATGACATTGAGGATGACAGTCTTTATAGAAGACTTTGTGAGAGCGATGAGGAAAGCCAAGAAGATAGTGAGGGCGGGTCGAGTGATTGTGGGTATGAGATTGTGGTGTCAGTTTCTGATGGCGAGGGTGCCGCAGGGGGTAATGGCAAGATGCTATGATTGCTCCTGTTCAGCCATCGATTCAGGCAGATGATAGAGTTAGCGATGGTGATACGGCACATCTCACTACCCCATTGATACAAGAAGGAAGCCACTAGTTTTACGGCGTTGGAGGTTTGTAAAAATGTTAATAGCAACGCCGTTCCTTTTTTTTCTTACAGTTGCATTCACAATTAATTTGCATACAACTGTGCTGCGCTTTTAGTAAATGAAGTATATATGTTGTGGTGTTTTCAATCTATACTCCATGTAATTGAATGGATAGGGTAGGGCAGTTGTAAGTACGCTTTCAGAGATAAAAGTTGAAGCAGTTGGTTTACTGTTCAAGTTGTTTTGTTTGATGCTCCATTACTGACACTGTGTGAGTATCTTACCAATGTGATGATTATAGAAACTGATTGGTAAATGGGAAAGCATAAACGATTCTCAATCAACTGGAAATGAGCTATTTTCATTAGTCATCCTAAGTCCCATCTTTGATTCTCTGTATAGCTTCACTTTCATTTATTCACTTGAATATGTGTGCATTTCTGTTTTGAATGTTATCATGTTATCTCATCTGAAACTGTCATGTCCATAGGCTCATGATTGGAACTGTCATCCACATGCGAATAATATGTTCCATATAGCTCTAATGACTGATATGAATGGTTTATAAACTTCAAAACAAGCATAACAACAACAATTTTTGGATGCTGTAGTTCAATTTTCAGATAGGCTACTCTCCACATTGTGATCAGAATTGGGGAGGGATGCTATCCACACATTTTAGCGTTCAATTCTGAGATTGATGGATACGAAAGAGAATACATACATGTTGAGCTGGATGAAGTACATGACTGAGTTGTTTTCTCTGTTTTCAATCCTGTCACACATAAGGTCTTTTCCGCGCAGTTGTGTTGCACAATTTTTTTTTTTTTAAGAAAAAATCGTGAGGCTGGTGAATTACCCGGAGTTTCATTAATAAAAATTTAACGAAACAATTTCAAAAAAGTTGAAGAGTACAAAGATGTAAAATATATAAAATTGATTATTCTAATTCCAACAGTAGGTCAGTGACTCCTAATGTCTTGATGACATTTTGTGAAGTCTTTAAGCACTCATGCGATCATTCTGACGTTGCTGAGTAAAGTCTAACCAGGTTCGATGTACTCTACTCTGACGCTAACTATCCACCTCCTTTCAGCAAGTCACGATCCTAAAAGAACCAATCTGCTTCAGCTGTCACATCGCTTCTGCTTTCCTGTTCATACCACTCCTCAGCAGAATTCTCCTCCCAAAGAAGAAATTCCCAGTCATCCTGCTGAACCATTCTGATTAGCATTGCCTTTGTTCTTTTTAACTTTCCGCTTCGGCTGCGTGTTGGGGGCAAACATTCCCATGAAGCTCTCAGACTCGCTCAAGAAGTAGTCCTGAAGTCTCTTACCCATCTGATGCATAAACTCTTCGTTGAGTCCATGTAGGAAAATACTTGAGTCGAAACACACATCTGACTCGAGTCAAAATGTTGATCAAAAGAGAACCCCCTCTTCTCGCGCTCCCCCAGTGTCTCTCCCCTCCTCGACCCTTTAGCCCCGGGCTGCAGCAAAAACCCCTTCTATAAGCCCTTAGGTCCTCTCAACTGAACCCTAGGTCCACCAACTAACCGTGCATAGCACTTGGTCTTTGAAAGACCAGCACCCCCCGGCCCCACTCGAGTACTCTTCGTAGAGTTAATAAACTTAACCCCCTCCCCCGGCTCATTAATGAGTACCTCAATAGGAGTGCAAAACGAAGGCCCACGAACCCTTATCCCCTTAGAATGACTCAATTCCCTTGACAGATACAGATTCACAAAGGGTCCGCCTCTCAAAAACTCCTCGTTGGATCCGCTACCCAACTCAACGTCCTTCTCCACAGCAAATTTGAATTCAAATTTGCTCCTCGATCCTCACGTCGCGTATCACTGCAATTACTGTCTGTTGTGAGTGTCGTACCACTCAATTGACCATCGATCCCGCCGCTCGCTAGCTTCAAGGGGACGCAATCGACCTCTTCACCACCATCACTGCCAAGACGGCGAAGATTGGAGTGGGTCGACCTCAGATTCTCCTACTCCCTCACCCACCACCGGGCAGTTTTTCTTGTTGAACAACGACGATGATGTACTTTCGACCTCCCCCAGCCGCAAGCCGGCGACAAAGGCCGATTGAAGCTCCCCACTTCCCCTCCCTCCGGCCATGAAGACCCGATGAGAGCAGGGGACTCTTTATCCGCGGCAAAAAGGCTGATTCTGTTCCTCTCCGGCCACCATCGATTGCCGCCTCTCCACGAAACTGACACCGGAGAACGAATTGAGAACCCAGTCTCCCCCGATCGTTCGCCCACCTTCGGCTCACCGCCCAAATAGGACTGGGAAAGAGAACGACTTCGACGAACTAGCTGCCCCCTTGCTAACGGCGTCCTTGAATCTCATCCTGACCTCAGAGCCCACTTCGTCTTCTTCCACGCTATAGTTCAACTGAAGGCGGAGGAATAGCTTCTTCCCTACCACGAGCCCTCGAATCAGCTCTCTAGAAAGCCTGATCCGCACTATTAAGGTCTCCCCGCCAGCGTCTCCGACCACCTTAGGTGGCTGAGCAAACCCTCCTCCTAACGTCGTCTTCCTCAGAGGAAGCTTTTGTCCAAGCCGCGATCGCTCAGGTCACCCTCTGGCATGATGGCCGGCCGTCGGCAGAGGAAATAAAGCATACCCACCGAGCATTCGACCTTCCAGTTAGGCCTGCCAATGGGTCGGATCCAAACCCGGACCAACCCGATTAAGCGGGTATGGAAAGGGCTGCTCTGGACCCATACCCATTTACCCGTATACCCGATTATTAAATGGGATGAGTCTGATTTTACTTGAACCAGACCCGATTACCCATTTACCCATTTCAAAACATAAATATAAATAATATCAATAGAATTAAGATCCTAGCGATCTAGGCTCCAAACTCCATGAATAAATGATCTCTTTGTACTTTAAGTGTTGAAGACTGTTGGTTGATTAGTGGATGATCTTATTGCTGTGTTTCCCCAAATAAATTAGGGGGTCTTGCTTTAAATTTTTCTTTATTAAAGTCTTTCATCAAAAATTTTCCCTCCACCTCTTGCACCTAGTTGCATTTCATCCTTTATTGATATTAAAACATGCTTTCTTTCTTTTTATAAAGTTTTTTTCCCCCTCTTCATATGTTTTTGTTATTGTTTTTATTTATGTATCTTGTTTTTTTCCCTTTTGTTATGGGTTCAAGTAAACGGGTCTAAACCTGCGGGTACAGCGGGTCCGGGTATGGAAACCCACCTTCTGCACCCGCGGGTAAACGGGACGGGTATGGTATCCTCTTGGGTAAACGGGTTCGGGTCTGATACCACCTGTACGACCCCGCACCCGACCCATTGACAGGCCTACTTGTAATACCCCGTTCCCGGAATACGTACTTAAATTCGTATTCAGTTTTTCGATCGTATTTTCGATTTACTTTCCGTATTTGACCGATTTAAATTTTAAATATCATTTTCCAATATAATATATTTTATATGATTTTCTGGAATTTTCCGGAATTAAAAGGAATTTCTTCAAAACCGGTGTCGACCAGTGCCGCTGATCGATTCCCGAATTTTTATCTTACCAACTGTTTAGAATTTCTAGAAGATTCTTTAGACATTTCTTCTTAGAATTATGTTTATTACTTAAATACTTTTTCTGAAGATTTTACGAATTTATGGATCTTCCACCGGAGTCGGTAGATAACCGATTCTAGGATTTTTAATTCACAAACTGTTAGGACTTTCTAGAAAGGCCTTTAGGCATTATCTCTTAAAATCATATTTTCTACCTACATTCTTTTTCTGAGAATTTTATGATTTTATGAAAATTCTTTCGGAGTCGGTAGGTAACTGATTCCGGGATTTTTAGATTTAAAACTATAAAGTATTTCTTAAAAAGGATTTTACTACGAGTCTTCATATATTATTATTGATTTTTGGTGAAAATTGCGAGTCGTTCCGAGATACTTGAATTTCGGACGATTTCGGTATTTTCCGAATTGTTTTCCCGCATACTCGACTTTATCTCGGGAAACTGTGTTTCCGATATTTTCATTTTTGGAGACCAAGAAAATATCTTCTCATTTCATTACTTTTCCTTTTTCCTTTTTCCTTTATTTCCTTTAATCTCCACCACAAACTCCTTTACTTCATCCCTAAGTTTTCTCCACCTCATCACTTCCACCTCACCACCTTCCACACACTTCCATCAATCCCCACCACACAAATCTCCACCTCACCATCTCCATGGCAATCTTTGATTGGCCAAGGAGAACACCTCATCCCCACTTGGCAAGCTCCTATTGGCCAAGAGACACCTCATCATCCACTTTGCAAATAAGCCCCTCTCTTTTAATTATTTACATCTCCTTCACAAATCCAAAAACCTATAAATACTTTTTCTTTTCATTTCTCTCTCTCTCTTTTCTTCACTTCACCAAAAGAGAATAGCCTTCACCAAATCCCCCTTCACCTCAACCTCCAACTCCAAGGCTTCACCAAGGTCTTCTCCATCTCCACCACAACTACTTGGATTGGGATCGTCTCCTCCTTCGTCGATTGCATCGCCGTGGGTCATTTCCGACCACGACCTCTTCAAGCTTCACATAACCGATCCACGTGAGTATTTTTACTCACCAAGACTCGTAAAATTCCTTGTATACTTGTGTTGCCAAATCATGTCCCTTTATGTCATCAAAATCATATTTTTAGACATCAAAATCAACCACACCAAAAATCTGATTTTTAGACCTAACAGCAGCATATTTCAGAAGTCCGGTCGACCGGTAGTCGACCGGCAGTCGACCGATGTGCACGAACGTGCACAGTTTTGAGTAGGCGGTCGACCGGTTCACCAACCAGTCGACCGCTAGGAAACCCTGGAGCTCACGGCCCTGTATCGGTCGACCGGCAGTCGACCGACAGGCGACCGTTAGTTGTGTCTCCGGTCGACCGGCAGTCGACCGGAAGTCGACCGACCAAACCTGGAGGTCACGGCCTTGTATCGGTCGACCGGACGTCGACCGTTAGTTGGTGACTGTCCCGTATCGGTCGACCGGCCATTTAACCCAGTCGACCGATAGTCTGGTTTTGGGCCAAAATTGTTGATTCTTATTCTTTCTGAAATTAGATCCTAACCTTGATACATGGGTGATGTATTATCCTTGCTAAATACTTCATAACTGGTATTTCATGACTTGTTCATTAACATTATCAACCGCTTGTCAATTCTTTAGACTTGTCAGTTTTATGTTTCCTTTTAACACATGTATATCACCTGACTTGCTATACCCTCTGGCTAGACCATGACTCACCTTGAATAATTATCAATCTCTTTGTATACGTGTTATCTGATATACATCACCACTTGTCATGCTATCACTTTACATCCAGCATGATATATTTGACTTATGATTATCTCTTTTACGGGAATATTGACTTGTTATTCAGTTTCATGATCAGTGACCTGTTTTCCTACTTTACATGCAGTGACCTGACTATATAGTACTGGTGTACTCCTAAATTCCTGATCATGTTCATTTTCTATTATTTCCCATAAAGTGATAATTAGCTAATAAATCTTAAAAAGGACAACTTGTATGGGTATGGGAGGAAGTGATGGATGCCGGAATGATATCTTGCTTATAGTATGGGAATGACATATATTGGCGGTACTGTTATGATTACTGTTATGATTACTATTAGGGGGACTTCGAGCCTCCAAAGCCGGTCCCAGGTGGTGGGAACCGTTGGACCACTAAACTGGTCCCCGGTGCATGTGAACAAAGCCGGTCCCAGGTGGTGGGAACCGTTGGGCCAGAAGACTGGTCCCCGGTGCATGAGTACCATTATAAGAAGCTCTATCAGTTCTCCATCTGCTTCCGTTAACAACCCTCGGATAACTTATATATGGATGTATGTGTGTTAGGGTGCACACCTGGACACATACCGAGATATATGGGTCAGACGAGTAATAATAATAATAGACATCGCCTATTGATTTCTGTTGTGTTTCCTATTATAGTTTCCGTTATGTGTATCCTTTACTCGTGTTATGGACCCCTGATCATTATTGTTATGCATTCCTGTTTTGACTATGATACGATTTGCAACTCTGATTCTATACGCTTGGATTTATGTGGCATGAGACAAGGGTATATATATGAGGGTTTCCTTGTTTGGATTATTCCTTCGATGTACTAGTCTCATGTGACCGTGACTTAAGCGTATACAATCAGTCTTGCTTATATTCAGCTTTACTTGGGACTTCCTGATTTATGATTATGCTATACCTGTCCGTGTATATCACACTTGTGTTCTAACCCCTATTCTTATCTCTTTGCCACTTGGCATGTAGCCTGTTCATTGTTGGGAGGTCCTGACTCCCTTGGATTTGTATGTTCAGGTTAGAAGCTGGATCGAAGTGGAGCTGTCCACTGTAGATCGAGTTTTCCTTGAGAACAGGCTGATTTGTCCCAGCTTCTTCCGTGCTAGTCTCCTCTTTTGACTCACGGGATCTTCACCCTACTCGTGAGCATCTTGTATTTATCCTGTATATTTTACTTTTGGACTTGTTATGATAAAAGACACATGTAATGTGTATATGTTTATCATACTGTGATGACTTTGTACATGTACTTTTGTGTTGGCATATGGAAGAATACCACGCTTTGTGTCGTACTCTGATTACTTATTGTACTTTTATGCTTAGCGTATATACGTGGGGGCTTCTTCTGACCTACGTATATACGTCGCAGTGACGTCCCCGTATCCGTGAAATCGGGGCGTTACAGGTTGGTATCAGAGCTTAGGCTCTCACACCTAAAGTACAATCAAGTAGCAAATTATTGTAATTTGCAATTGCCAACTACAATGTACAAAGTTATCTAGTCTTTCCTGAATTCCTTCCTTGATTAATTCTTTCGTGTCCTAAACTCCTTCCATTTGTTTCCAATTCCAGTTATCTTTTCCCAATTCGGTATGGAGAGAAGGTCGGGCCGTAATCACTCTGGGCAAGTTTCGAATGGACCCACCGGAGAGAATGTGGATATACTGAGGGTTATCCAGATGATGATGGAGAACCAGCAGCAACAGACGGAGCTCCTCCGGCAAGAGTTAGCAGTTCCTAAAGGACAGAGGCCGGGGAATATCTCAGATTTTAGACGGCTGCAGCCAGCCATATTCACGGGTGAAGAGAAACCCCTGGATGCTGAACAATGGCTGACGGACACATCAGACCTGTTGAAAGCAGCCCGAGTACCAGAGGAAAACCAAGTTGAGGTCGCCAAGATTCAGTTGAAAGATGTAGCTAGAACTTGGTGGCTAGCTGAAGAAGCCAGATTGGAGAAGCCTGTCACTTGGGACACATTCTCCAAGAGCTTCTATAGCAGGTTCTTCCCTGCCACTGCTCAGAAGGACATGGAAGAGCAGTTCATCAGACTTCAGCAAGGGAACAAGTCCGTGGATGAGTATGCCGCGGAATTTCTGAGGCTTAGCCGCTTCGCTCCGTATATGGTGACGGATGAGGAGAAGCGGGCAAGCAGATTCCAGCAGGGATTGCAGATGGATATACAAGTCTTTCTAATGCCCCAGCAGCTGAAGACATATTCAGTAGTTCTCACCATAGCTCGAGAAGTGGAGCGTGGACTAGAGAAGAAGAAAGAGAACTTGATGAGGAACCAGGCCAAGAAGAGGCCTTTTCAGTTAATGGATGAGGATGATGGAGTTAGGGTAACCCAAGGCCCGATGATTCAGAGACCATTCCAATCTCCTCTTTCTCAGATGGTATGCAATTACTGCCACAGACCCGGACATTATAAGAGAGATTGTCGAGAGGCCAAGGGATTATGTTTAGTGTGTGGATCAGGGAGACATATGCTAAGGGATTGCCCACACAGGAAGTTTGGACATGTGGCACCAGTCCGACCAGCACTTCCAGTACCTGTTAGACCAGCTCTTCCAGCCCCTTCACATCCAGTCCCAGCACTTCCAGTCCCGCCACTTAGGAGGCATCCAGAACACGTTGATCGGAGAGCTCCATTTCCACCCCAACAGTATGGTAGGGGAGCAAGACCTAGAGCAGACCGGGGTAGAGGCCAAGGTTACATCATGGCAGCAGAGGCATCAGATGATGCAGCTGAATGTGGAGACCAGTATCCAGATCAGGAACCTTGAGGATATCATGGTAACCACTACCCCAGATCTTGTATTTACGTTAGTTATCTTTCTTAATATTTCCTTATCATCCTCTCCTTGTCTATTTTAGTCCTTCATATGTTCACTTTCATATGTTCACTTTAACCCTGTTTTGGAATGTTTGAGACCTTTGATTTCACCCTTGTCCCCTGTATGTTCAATTTACCCCTTAATGAAATTGCGAGGACGCAATTTTTGTAAGGTGGGTGGATTGTAATACCCCGTTCCCGGAATACGTACTTAAATTCGTATTCAGTTTTTCGATCGTATTTTTCGATTTACTTTCCGTATTTGACCGATTTAAATTTTAAATATCATTTTCCAATATAATATATTTTATATGATTTTCTGGAATTTTCCGGAATTAAAAGGAATTTCTTCAAAACCGGTGTCGACCAGTGCCGCTGATCGATTCCCGAATTTTTATCTCACCAACTGTTTAGAATTTCTAGAAGATTCTTTAGATATTTCTTCTTAGAATTATGTTTATTACTTAAATACTTTTTCTGAAGATTTTACGAATTTATGGATCTTCCACCGGAGTCGGTAGATAACCGATTCTAGGATTTTTAATTCACAAACTGTTAGGACTTTCTAGAAAGGCCTTTAGGCATTATCTCTTAAAATCATATTTTCTACCTACATTCTTTTTCTGAGAATTTTATGATTTTATGAAAATTCTTTCGGAGTCGGTAGGTAACTGATTCCGGGATTTTTAGATTTAAAACTATAAAGTATTTCTTAAAAAGGATTTTACTACGAGTCTTCATATATTATTATTGATTTTTGGTGAAAATTGCGAGTCGTTCCGAGATACTTGAATTTCGGACGATTTCGGTATTTTCCGAATTGTTTTCCCGCATACTCGACTTTATCTCGGGAAACTGTGTTTCCGATATTTTCATTTTTGGAGACCAAGAAAATATCTTCTCATTTCATTACTTTTCCTTTTTCCTTTTTCCTTTATTTCCTTTAATCTCCACCACAAACTCCTTTACTTCATCCCTAAGTTTTCTCCACCTCATCACTTCCACCTCACCACCTTCCACACACTTCCATCAATCCCCACCACACAAATCTCCACCTCACCATCTCCATGGCAATCTTTGATTGGCCAAGGAGAACACCTCATCCCCCACTTGGCAAGCTCCTATTGGCCAAGAGACACCTCATCATCCACTTTGCAAATAAGCCCCTCTCTTTTAATTATTTACATCTCCTTCACAAATCCAAAAACCTATAAATACTTTTTCTTTTCATTTCTCTCTCTCTCTTTTCTTCACTTCACCAAAAGAGAATAGCCTTCACCAAATCCCCCTTCACCTCAACCTCCAACTCCAAGGCTTCACCAAGGTCTTCTCCATCTCCACCACAACTACTTGGATTGGGATCGTCTCCTCCTTCGTCGATTGCATCGCCGTGGGTCATTTCCGACCACGACCTCTTCAAGCTTCACATAACCGATCCACGTGAGTATTTTTACTCACAAGACTCGTAAAATTCCTTGTATACTTGTGTTGCCAAATCATGTCCCTTTATGTCATCAAAATCATATTTTTAGACATCAAAATCAACCACACCAAAAATCTGATTTTTAGACCTAACAGCAGCATATTTCAGAAGTCCGGTCGACCGGTAGTCGACCGGCAGTCGACCGATGTGCACGAACGTGCACAGTTTTGAGTAGGCGGTCGACCGGTTCACCAACCAGTCGACCGCTAGGAAACCCTGGAGCTCACGGCCCTGTATCGGTCGACCGGCAGTCGACCGACAGGCGACCGTTAGTTGTGTCTCCGGTCGACCGGCAGTCGACCGGAAGTCGACCGACCAAACCTGGAGGTCACGGCCTTGTATCGGTCGACCGGACGTCGACCGTTAGTTGGTGACTGTCCCGTATCGGTCGACCGGCCATTTAACCCAGTCGACCGATAGTCTGGTTTTGGGCCAAAATTGTTGATTCTTATTCTTTCTGAAATTAGATCCTAACCTTGATACATGGGTGATGTATTATCCTTGCTAAATACTTCATAACTGGTATTTCATGACTTGTTCATTAACATTATCAACCGCTTGTCAATTCTTTAGACTTGTCAGTTTTATGTTTCCTTTTAACACATGTATATCACCTGACTTGCTATACCCTCTGGCTAGACCATGACTCACCTTGAATAATTATCAATCTCTTTGTATACGTGTTATCTGATATACATCACCACTTGTCATGCTATCACTTTACATCCAGCATGATATATTTGACTTATGATTATCTCTTTTACGGGAATATTGACTTGTTATTCAGTTTCATGATCAGTGACCTGTTTTCCTACTTTACATGCAGTGACCTGACTATATAGTACTGGTGTACTCCTAAATTCCTGATCATGTTCATTTTCTATTATTTCCCATAAAGTGATAATTAGCTAATAAATCTTAAAAAGGACAACTTGTATGGGTATGGGAGGAAGTGATGGATGCCGGAATGATATCTTGCTTATAGTATGGGAATGACATATATTGGCGGTACTGTTATGATTACTGTTATGATTACTATTAGGGGGACTTCGAGCCTCCAAAGCCGGTCCCAGGTGGTGGGAACCGTTGGACCACTAAACTGGTCCCCGGTGCATGTGAACAAAGCCGGTCCCAGGTGGTGGGAACCGTTGGGCCAGAAGACTGGTCCCCGGTGCATGAGTACCATTATAAGAAGCTCTATCAGTTCTCCATCTGCTTCCGTTAACAACCCTCGGATAACTTATATATGGATGTATGTGTGTTAGGGTGCACACCTGGACACATACCGAGATATATGGGTCAGACGAGTAATAATAATAATAGACATCGCCTATTGATTTCTGTTGTGTTTCCTATTATAGTTTCCGTTATGTGTATCCTTTACTCGTGTTATGGACCCCTGATCATTATTGTTATGCATTCCTGTTTTGACTATGATACGATTTGCAACTCTGATTCTATACGCTTGGATTTATGTGGCATGAGACAAGGGTATATATATGAGGGTTTCCTTGTTTGGATTATTCCTTCGATGTACTAGTCTCATGTGACCGTGACTTAAGCGTATACAATCAGTCTTGCTTATATTCAGCTTTACTTGGGACTTCCTGATTTATGATTATGCTATACCTGTCCGTGTATATCACACTTGTGTTCTAACCCCCTATTCTTATCTCTTTGCCACTTGGCATGTAGCCTGTTCATTGTTGGGAGGTCCTGACTCCCTTGGATTTGTATGTTCAGGTTAGAAGCTGGATCGAAGTGGAGCTGTCCACTGTAGATCGAGTTTTCCTTGAGAACAGGCTGATTTGTCCCAGCTTCTTCCGTGCTAGTCTCCTCTTTTGACTCACGGGATCTTCACCCTACTCGTGAGCATCTTGTATTTATCCTGTATATTTTACTTTTGGACTTGTTATGATAAAAGACACATGTAATGTGTATATGTTTATCATACTGTGATGACTTTGTACATGTACTTTTGTGTTGGCATATGGAAGAATACCACGCTTTGTGTCGTACTCTGATTACTTATTGTACTTTTATGCTTAGCGTATATACGTGGGGGCTTCTTCTGACCTACGTATATACGTCGCAGTGACGTCCCCGTATCCGTGAAATCGGGGCGTTACACTACTTCCAGTGGCCCAACTGGCCACAAAAGTGGCAACAATTGCTCAAACTCGTCCATCCCGGCTTCCGAGCAGACACCCAGACCTTCCAACGACGGAGGAGAAAACCCAGAAAAACTCATGCCTCCCTGAGACATTCCATTTAACTGATGGCGTGCACTCAGAAAACGAGCAGGCTAGCGGATGGATCCGGAGTGCCAGGGCCCATCAACAAACAAACCAACACAATCAAGCAGGAAAAGGAAAAGGAAAAAAATCCCTTAAGAGGAGGAAGAAGAAGATGAGGAAGAAGAAAGTAGTGATCAGAACCAGGAATGAGAGCATAGAGAGGGAGGAAGGTGCGGAACTGGAGAAGGGGGAGCAAAGGAGAAAGGCAGATAGGAAGAAGGCAGATAGGAGGAAGATGGGGGAGACTACTGGAAGAGGAGGGGAGGGGAGAAGAGGGAGGTTGGAGGAGATGCAATTGCAGCATGAAGATTCACTTGCATTGTCTATATTTTTTATTCTACCAAGTAGAAAGTTATTTATCTTTTGCTTGAACTGTTTCTTTGAAACTTGGAGTTTTCAAAGTAAACCTGGAAGTGATTCTCTCTAAATATAATTACCTTCAGTCTTGAAGAATATAAATAAAATTCAGGATCTGACATGATTATTTAAGCAAAGAAAAAGATAAAAAGAAGTTCAAGAAAAGGAAGAAACTAAAACAAACCAAAACCTTAGGCTTGCCCAAAATCAAGCTACCTAATTTCTCTTATTCTCAGGAAAGGATCCTGTCATCATCGCGCATAATTTCCCTTGTCATGTGGAAGACTAATAAGAAGCTAACAAGAAGATGATATCAACTTTTGAAATTTGCTGCCGTTACTTTTCTTCTCCCTTCAACCAAATCTTTCAATCTTGTCATTTTACCATTTTTCTCTCTTTGTACTCTGAATTCTTCAAGACTATTCATACGGCTATCTATCTTGTTTCAAAGAATCTGTAGTCTCAGTAACTGCTAAACTACTCAAAATGCAGCTGCTTTGTCAAAGAATCTGATGACTTCTTCTATGGTTCACTCATGAAAATAGTGTTGGAATTGAAGAATATGAAAGGCGAATCTTCGAGATGAATTATGGCGAGATCCGTTGATCGAATCAACTGGATGATGGTTGGAGTGTGTTCTCCTTCCATTGGTGATGAACGTGGTATATTCACATGTTCAATTCCGACTTCGAATGAATGAGATATTCAAGTCCAAAGATTGCCTAATTCAAAGCCAAAACGGGACTAAAGGTAGCTTAAAGCATTTAGTCCCACATTGGCCGTGGGATGGAAGTTTGTGGTGTATAAATAAAGAAAATTGAGAACAAAGGGCGTGCCCTTTGGGTACTTGGAGTTTTCGCGCGCGATTGGGAGGGATCTATGCCCGCACATGCGCGCGCGCCGCCGCTGGCAGCGGCGGCCGGCCGGCAGGTGCCGGTGCCGGTGCCGGTGCCGGTGCCGGGTTCGGGTTCAGGTTCGGGTTCCCTACCCGGCCTGGTTCTTTTTGAATCGGGTCTGCGGGTATGGGTATCCGGATCCGAACCAACCCGCTCCAAGACTATTGGAATACCAACAGTTGCAACTGTTGGACTGCCAACAGTTGTGACTGTTGGGTGCATCTTTTGGGCAGCCAACAGACACGACTGCTGGGTCGAAAAGGTGCAACCTTTCATTTGGTTTGAACCCGTTGGCCCCTCCTGCAGGCTATATAAAGCCCTCCTGACTCTCAATTGAAACACACCAAGACAACAACAACACCAATCTTCTCTTCTCTCTCTGAATTCTGAATTGCAAATTAAGTTTTGCATTCTGAATTGCAAAGTAGAGTTCTGAAGTGAAGTGACTTCCAAAAGGGAGTTCTGGAGTGACTTCCAAACGGGAAGTGGGAAATCCGTAACTCGGTTTCCAAAGCGACTTCCAACGGAGATTCTGCAAAATTGTTCTGAAAGAGGAATCAGAAAATTCAACATATTCTTTTATAAGAATTGTTGTCTGAATCTGGTACTTCTGAAGAAAGATATTCTTCTACCTTCCATCGTCCTCAACAGTGGGTGCTTCTCCAGAAGAGTAAGACAAATATTCATTTGAAATTTGTCATTATACCGCTGCTTTGCTAATCCTGTGTAGGTACTGGTTGACTACGGTTCGACCGTACGGTGATTTGGTAGTGCTATCCAAATACCGTGAAGAAGTGTTGTATCTTGGGAGACCAGCGTCCATTATCCCGTTAGCACCGGTGCGGGGGACGTAATTGTCTTAAGGAGATTCGCTCTAAGCGTACCTCACTTCAAATACTGTATAAGTGGATTAAGTCCTTTATGCAGGGGATATACTTTACAGTATATCGAGATTGACTTAGATTCAGTCTAAGTGATACTGTATAAGTGGATTAAGTCCTTTATACAGGGGATATACTTTACAGTATATCGAGACTGACTTGGATTCAGTCTAATTGGTGCTTAAACCAAGGAAGGAAATTGAAAGGTGGTTCTTAATTAAGGAACGTTCTATTGAACGGAAAACCTCCCACCTGATATTTGCCGACCTGGCCAATTAGATTGTTGATATCTCAGTGATCTTGATTAGTTGTCAGATTGATTCTTGTTAAGCAGAATACCCAACAATCTTAAGACAATTATTATTGAAGTTACTAACTTCAGTTCTGCTTGAACTTGCAGAAGATGTCTGAGACAAATCAAGATAGCTCAAGCAAGGCAACAAACATGCCGCTCCAAAGTTTGATGCCTCCTCCACTTCCTAACCCGAATCCGGAGAAGCCAGGAAAGTTTGATGGCACAGAATTCAAGAGGTGGCAACAGAAGATGTACTTCTACTTGACCACTCTTCATCTGGCCAGATTCCTGGAAGAAGATCCACCAGAGCCTGCAACTGATGCATGGACTCAATGTGACTTCCTTTGCCGAAATTATGTTTTAAATGGACTACATGACTCTCTTTATAATGTTTACAGTCCTATAACAACGGCAAAGAAGTTATGGGCCAGTCTTGATAAGAAGTACAAGACTGAGGATGCTGGTACCAAGAAGTTCGTCGTAGAACGATTTTTGGAGTACAAAATGGTGGACAGCAAGACTGTAATCAGTCAGGTGCAAGAGTTCCAACTTATCTTGCACAAGATAGAAGCTGAAGATATGATCCTACCTGAAACCTTTCAGGTTGCTACTATCGTGGAGAAACTCCCACCTGCTTGGAGAGATTTCAAGAACTACCTTAAGCACAAGCGAAAGGAGTTGAAGTTGGAAGATCTCATTGTGAGGTTTCGTATCGAGGAGGACAACCGCAAGTCCGAGAAAAGGAGCAGTAAGAACTCCTACGAAGCAAAAGCTAATGTGATCGAGGACTCAAAGGGGAAAGCGTCTACTTCCAAAGGCTTGAAGCGGAAGAAGACATCCCAGGGGTACAAAGGCAAGGCCCAAGACGGCAAAAGCATGCGCTTCAAAGGAACCTGCTATGTCTGCAACAAAGAAGGACATAAAGCTAATGAATGTCGCAGCCGTCTTAAGGGGAACAAGAAGAGCCACCCATAGGCAAACATGACCAACCATGAATCACCAAGTCTTTCAGCTGTGGTGTCAGAAGTGAATCTGACAACCAATAATAAAGATTGGTGGGTAGACACGGGAGCTACTCGGCACATCTGCTCGGAGAAATTGTTATTCTCAGAATATCAAAGGCTAGAGCAAGATGAGCAACTATTCATGGGGAATTCAGCCGTCTCAAAGGTTGAAGGAAAAGGTAAGGTCATCCTGAAGTGGACATCGGGGAAAGAGCTTACTCTTAACAATGTGCTTCATGTTCCAGACATCCGCAAGAATTTGATCTCCGGATCAATACTTAGTAAGAAGGGATTTAGAATGGTATTTGAATCCGACAAATTTGTACTTACTAAGGGAGGGATGTATGTGGGTAAGGGCTATCTTGTTGATGGACTTTTTAAAGCCAATGTTGCAGTGGTTGATAAAAAGTCCGTGTATTTGTACCCAAAGCTAATAAATAAAGGAAATTCTTCTGTTTATTTGCTTGAGTCTCCTAATTTATGGCATGCTAGATTAGGGCATGTAAATTACAAGTCTTTGAAGAACTTGTCTAATCTGGGATACATTCCTAAACTCAACTTGGAAGAAATTCGCAAGTGTGAGGTTTGTGTTGAGGCCAAGTTGGCTAAAAATTCATTTCACTCAATAGATCGAAATACAGAACCTTTAGGGTTAATTCATAGCGATCTATGTGACTTGAAGTTTATGCCAACTAGAGGCGGTAAAAAGTATTTCATTACTTTTATTGATGACTGTACAAGATACTGTTATGTGTATCTTTTAAACAGTAAAGATGAGGCAATAAATATGTTTACAACATATAAAGCCGAAGTTGAGAATCAACTCAACAAGAAAATCAAGATTCTAAAATCCGATAGAGGCGGAGAATATGAATCAAATGATTTTAGTGAGTTATGTGCTAGTTTTGGTATAATACATCAAACTACAGCACCATACACTCCTCAGCAGAATGGAATTGCTGAACGGAAGAACAGAACTTTGAAGGAGATGGTTAATTCCATGCTCGTAAGTTCTGGAGCTCCGCAGAACTTGTGGGGGAAGCTCTATTAACAGCAAATCATATTCTAAATAGAGTACCCCACAAGAAACTTGGTCTTATACCATTCGAGTTATGGCATGGAAGGACACCTTCCTACCATTACCTCAAAATGTGAGGGTGCCTTGCAAAAGTGCTAGCTCCATTACCTAAAAAGACTAAGTTGGGAGCAAAAACTATGGACTGCGTATTCATAGGCTATGCCTTGAATAGTAGTGCCTACAGATTTCTGGTTCATAAATCAGAAATACCAGATATTCATGTAAACATGATTATCGAATCTCGAGATGCTGTATTCTTTGAAGACATCTTTCCGTACAAACGGGAAGCAGATAAGACTTCTGGGAAAGAACACACGAGATGGCGTTCAGGGACGAAAGCCCCGAGGAACCAATTGTTAATGCGGAAACTGAACCAAGAAGAAGTCAGAGATCTAGAATCTCAAAATCTTTTGGTCCAGATTTCATAGCATATGCTATTGAGAGCGAGCCTCAAACATTTAAAGAGGCTATGTCAACCCCAGAAGCACAAATGTGGAAAGAAGCTATAAATAGCGAAATAGAATCCATACTAAGTAATCATACTTGGGAATTGGTAAACTTGCCTCCTGGATGTAAACCAATTGGGTGTAAGTGAATTTTCAAACGAAAATTAAAACCCGATGGATCTATCGATAAATACAAGGCTAGATTAGTAGCCAAGGGTTATCGGCAAAAAGAAGGACTTGACTACTTCGATACTTATTCACCAGTAACAAGAATAACGTCCATTCGGATGTTGATTGCGATTGCAATATTGCACAACTTAGATATCCATCAAATGGATGTCAAGACTGCATTCTTAAATGGTGAATTAAGTGAAGAGATATATATGGAGCAACCTGAAGGATTTAAAGTCAAGGGCCAAGAACACAAGGTGTGTAAATGGTAAAATCCTTATACGGTTTAAAACAGGCTCCAAAACAATGGCATGAGAAATTTGATAGTGTCATGATCAAAGATGGATTCACTATCAATGAATGCGATAAGTGTGTTTACACGAAAACAGTTGGAGATGCATGTATCATTGTTTGTCTTTATGTAGACGACATGTTGATACTTGGGACTAATATTGAGATTATTAAGTCCACTAAAAGAATGTTATCCAACAGTTTTGATATGAAGAATCTGGGGGTTGCTGATATAATTTTAGGAATTAAAATTACTAGAACACCAGATGGAATCAGTCTATCTCAATCTCACTACGTGAAAAAGATGATAGAAAGATTCAAGGATCATGGGATAAAAGAGAATACAAATCCTTTTCTCCCACACGTCCACCTTCATAAGAATACAGGAACTGGAATACGCCAGTTGGAGTATTCTCAGATTATCGGAAGTCTAATGTATTTAATGAATTGCACTAGACCCGATATTGCTTACGCTGTAAGCAAGTTAAGTAGATACACTAGCAATCCTAGTGATCTACACTGGACCGCTCTACTACGAGTATTGGGTTACGTATCACATACCAAGGAATATGCCTTGAGATATGGACAGTATCCTCCTGTACTGGAAGGATACAGTGTTGCTAATTGGATTGCAGATTCTGAGGAATCAAAATCAACTAGCGGATACGTATTTACTCTAGCAGGAGCAGCGGTATCTTAGAAATCTTCTAAGCAAACATGTATTGCCCGTTCCACTATGGAATCGGAATTCATAGCCTTAGATAAGGCTGGAGAAGAAGCAGAATGGCTTCGACAATTCTTAGAAGATATACCGTTATGGCAAAAGCCAGTGCCCGCTATATGTATACACTGCGACAATCAAGCAGCTATATCTAGGGCACAAAATGTTTTATACAACGGTAAGTCTAGACATATTCGTCGTAGACATAATACCGTGAAGCAGTTGCTCCCAAATGGAATTATCTCTATTGACTTTGTATCGTCAAAGGATAATTTAGCGGATCCGCTTACTAAAGGTTTAAGTGGAGAGCGTATAAACTGCGCATCGAGGGGAATGGGTCTAAAAGCCTAACCTTACCGAGTCAGCTTAATGGAAACCTCACTTAGCGACTGGAGATCCCACGAACTAAGTTCAAGAGGAAAAACTAGTTATGATTGACTCAGCAAGTAAGCACTTGGGAGCTTGACTCCAATCTATTCCTAAGGTGCACATAAGTGCTTTTCTACAAGTGGATTAAGGATAAGTTTAACGCTTTTAATGATGCCTATATCTTGTTACTAAACAAGTGGAGTAGAGTAGACTACTCTTAATAGGTCCATCACCTATGTGAGTATAGAGTTGGGTCGGCTCTTTGGGAATCTCTATGGAGGCTGTTATTCCCTAAAGATACTCTCTGAAACCAAGAATGTCCAGGGCCAAAACGGACACAACAGAGAACCAAAGTTGATTTGGAAAGTCACTGTGTGAAGCTTGTTGACTTGACTTACACTAACGGCTAACAGTTCAAGACCTAGTTCACTGATTAGCCAGTAAGTCCGATAAAGCTTTCGCTATGGAAGGTTCAAGACCTAGTTCACCTATCCTTATGCAGTTTCTTTTCTCAAGTACCTTTCACAATAGAGTCAGTCTCTTTGTGTGTCATTCCTTGAATCTCCATTCATTGTGGGGGATTGTTGGAATTGAAGAATATGAAAGGCGAATCTTCGAGATGAATTATGGCGAGATCCGTTGATCGAATCAACTGGATGATGGTTGGAGTGTGTTCTCCTTCCATTGGTGATGAACGTGGTATATTCACATGTTCAATTCCGACTTCGAATGAATGAGATATTCAAGTCCAAAGATTGCCTAATTCAAAGCCAAAACGGGACTAAAGGTAGCTTAAAGCATTTAGTCCCACATTGGCCGTGGGATGGAAGTTTGTGGTGTATAAATAAAGAAAATTGAGAACAAAGGGCGTGCCCTTTGGGTACTTGGAGTTTTCGCGCGCGATTGGGAGGGATCTATGCCCGCACATGCGCGCGCGCGCCGCCGCTGGCGGCGGCGGCCGGCCGGCAGGTGCCGGTGCCGGGTTCGGGTTCGGGTTCCCTACCCGGCCTGGTTCTTTTTGAATCGGGTCTGCGGGTATAGGTATCCGGATCCGAACCAACCCGCTCCAAGACTGTTGGAATACCAACAGTTGCAACTGTTGGACTGCCAACAGTTGTGACTGTTGGGTGCATCTTTTGGGCAGCCAACAGACACGACTGCTGGGTCGAAAGGGTGCAACCTTTCATTTGGTTTGAACCCGTTGGCCCCTCCTGCAGGCTATATAAAGCCCTCCTGACTCTCAATTGAAACACACCAAGACAACAACAACACCAATCTTCTCTTCTCTCTCTGAATTCTGAATTGTAAATTAAGTTTTGCATTCTGAATTGCAAAGTAGAGTTCTGAAGTGAAGTGACTTCCAAAAGGGAGTTCTGGAGTGACTTCCAAACGGGAAGTGGGAAATCCGTAACTCGGTTTCCGAAGCGACTTCCAACGGAGATTCTGCAAAATTGTTCTGAAAGAGGAATCAGAAAATTCAACATATTCTTTTATAAGAATTGTTGTCTGAATCTGGTACTTCTGAAGAAAGATATTCTTCTACCTTCCATCGTCCTCAACAGTGGGTGCTTCTCTAGAAGAGTAAGACAAATATTCATTTGAAATTTGTCATTATACCGCTGCTTTGCTAATCCTGTGTAGGTACTGGTTGACTACGGTTCGACCGTACGGTGATTTGGTAGTGCTATCCAAATACCGTGAAGAAGTGTTGTATCTTGAGAGACCAGCGTCCATTATCCCGTTAGCACCGGTGCGGGGGACGTAATTGTCTTAAGGAGATTCGCTCTAAGCGTACCTCACTTCAAATACTGTATAAGTGGATTAAGTCCTTTATACAGGGGATATACTTTACAGTATATCGAGATTGACTTAGATTCAGTCTAAGTGATACTGTATAAGTGGATTAAGTCCTTTATACAGGGGATATACTTTACAGTATATCGAGACTGACTTGGATTCAGTCTAATTGGTGCTTAAACCAAGGAAGGAAATTGAAAGGTGGTTCTTAAATTAAGGAACGTTCTATTGAACGGAAAACCTCCCACCTGATATTTGCCGACCTGGCCAATTAGATTGTTGATATCTCGGTGATCTTGATTAGTTGTCAGATTGATTCTTGTTAAGCAGAATACCCAACAAATAGAGGATTATAGCTTAACTAAATTGATCAATCTTTGTTTACTCACTTCAAACCATTATCTTCCTATTGTTGATCATCCAGTTCTTGCTGACAGTGCTAAAAGAACTGACAGATAACAGGAAATCAGCTCAAACAGATCAGAAACACGATTGACATGATCTTCGAACATACAAGAACCGAGGACCCTTGAAACGTTACTGTTTTGATCTTATTATCGAACTTGAATTGTTTTTCTGAATTCAGGAATCTGAAAACAGCAGAACTCCCTCATTCTATCCTCAATTCCCTTCTGCCTCTTTCTATTCAAGTTATTCTACAAACACTATCCAAGTTATTCTACCTGTTTGATATAATTAGAATTAATTATACTACTTGCTGGCATGCAATAAAATATAAGTGAAGTTAAATTAGTAACTAATTTCCCTCAAAACAAATTAATAACTAATGAATAAATAAGAAGAAAAACAAATCATGCAGTAAGTCTTTCGAGGATTTCAAGTCCAGAAAGTCTGCTTGATAACAACAGATGGAAGACTAGCTGATAATTCGTGAGACCAGCTCAAGTATCTCATACGCACAAATAGACTTTGTCAGCGTAATTAAATTAGACTTTAGACTAGATTATTAAAGGTGGAACAAAGAAAAAAAAATATTTGAACAATCAAGAATGGTTGACTACATCAATCATCATCATGGCCACATCGTTGGGCTGGAAATCACAAAATTGCAAAGTGAATTATTTAATTTGAGGCACTTGGACACTATGAATTGATCTTATACCAATAAATGAGATTTAGACTTACATAAACTGAGTTGGGTTGAGTTACACAACTTAGGATGTCAAGTTCAATGCATCAACATTTCAAGTAAGGGAAAAAAAAAAGAAAAGAAAGAAAATTCAGTGCATCAAATTTATGTCTCGACTAGATTTTCACAATGCAATGTTTGTTATACTGTCGCCTAACAACAACATTTGTGATTATAACTGGAGCTAATTTATGTGTCAATTCATTTATGATATCATCAATTTCCATAAATTATTTGAATTTGATTGGATTGAGTTTAACTAAAATTTCTTCTTATCAATCTCGTTCAATCTTGTGCAAACTTCTCCTCAAAAAATAAAATAAAATAATGAAAAAATTGTGCAAACTGTGATATGTTACACAGTGTTGAAGATAAAAAAACATGATTCCAATTTTAACATATAATTGGACTCTTAAAGTCAATTTCTTTTCTTAGAGAAAAGCATAGAGCGTGCACATTCACCCTGAGCTTATAATGAAATAGTTTGAGTCTTTAGAAACTTTGATTTGTGATAACCAATAAGGTTTCTTTATCACTACGATCATTATATTAGTAGAGACCATTTAAAAAGAAGGGCTGGACCTTTCAACTAAGTTTAATAACACCGTAATCTTTACGTTGATGCTAATTTCTCAAGAAGTCTTTAAAGAGAGTGGAGATGGGATGGCTACTTGCTACTGATGGAAAAGATCATATAAGTTCAAAACAGGTTGCTAAGATCCTTTTGAAGAATTTTCTTTCCTACAGAGAAAGATGATGGCAGTTATTCCAAATCAAGAAGACCACTGAAGCTTTCAAAACATTATAGTGACTCAATAAAGTTGATGAAATTTTAAACTACTGTAACTAGTGAGTGGTTGTTCTAATCATCTGACTCACAAATTCTATGAAGTCTGGTTTTGCCTGTTTGCAAAAGTTTACACCCTGAAGACTAGTCCAAAATGTCGATGTTGGCAATAGGAGTGTATGCATTGCAATGCAATATTTTACAAAACTTCCAATTTGCAAGAGGAGAATATTATATTAATGCAGTAGTGTTTTATGGGTACTTGTAAATTTTTCTTAGTTAACCTTGAGGGGTGATGCAGTTATATTTTCCATCTAATAAATCAAGTTATGTAAAAACTAGGTTTTTTTTTTTTGTTTGGGTGGGGGGAGGGGGGGGGGGGGGGGGGGGGGGGTGTCGTGGTGGGGTGTGTGTGTGTGTGTGTGTGTGTGGGGGGGGGGGGGGGGGGTGCAGTAATGCTCTCAGATCTAGGTAAGGGCTAGTGGTGGCAATTTGGTCGGGTCGGGTCGACCCGACCCGATCACTGCTCGACCCGTATAATAATCGGGTCGGGTCGATCCGACCTGATTATTATACGGGTCAAAAATTCAGACCCAGACCCGACTCAGACTTAATCGGGTCGACCCAACCCGACCCGTTTGACCCGATTATTAAGCCTTAAATACAATTTTTTTATACTATATTACCAAATTGTTTGGTGATATGATTTGTCATCACACTAAACTCATACACTAGAGGTCACGGGTTCGAAATTAGGCTCACGCATATTTTTTGACAATTTAATTTAGGCGAAAGAGAGGAGGCGGGGGCGGTGGTGGAGGAGATCGATGGGAGGAGGCCGAGGAGGAGAGAGAATAATCGGGTCTGGCGGGTTCGGGTCGACCCAACCCATTTAATAATATGGTCAGACCGGTCGACCCAATTACGACCCAAACCGATTAGCCCAACCCAGACCCGATAACTCCGGGTCGGGTCGGGTCGAATCTGGCGGGTCGCGACCCGTCTGCCACCTCTAGTAAAGGCTGGCAAGAGTATCATGCTACGTTCAGGTAACACTATATCCAACCAAGGGTAGCCGAGGAAAAATTAGCTCCTTGAAACCAAGCACCCGATTTAGTTTGTTGTTACTAACTGATATTCTCTGCTGAATATATAGTATAGGTGTTGTTGCGTTGTGCCAGTCAAACTCTAGTTCATTTCATTATTCTATCAACCAGACTGGCATTCTATCTGAATAGTTTGTTCTTGAAAAAATACTAAATTAGGCCTTAATTATTTTAAAATCCTATTCACCCCTCCCCCCCTCTAGGATTCAACAGTGTGGCACGCGGTCAAGAAGGCGTTTAAAATGACCACCCTCGGTCCATCTCCTTATGGACAGAATGGCGGAAGGAGAGAATACCAAAAAGGGATAGATTACTCTGGATATGTTGGTTTTACTTGCATGTTGGGACTTATGGAAAGAAAGGAATGCTAGAACTTTTTCTAATAAGTCTCGGTCGGTTGCACATATGATCTCTCTATACATGTTGATTATTCTCCTTGGAAAGGTCTACTCCCTATGGATAAGCAGGGTAGGTGGTGGTGTTGATATGTCTTTAATGAATAGAAACAAATCAAGCCATCATTGTAGAGTTTTTCTCAAAATCAATTAGCCACCCTGTGAAATCTCTAGCCACTCTAAAAGTCATCAATAGCCATCCTATGAAATCTCTAACCACCTAAAAGTCATCAATAGCCACCCTATAAAGATCTTAGCCATCCTAATGAAATCAATTCGATCACCCTATGATTTTGATGTATGTGGGGTTGAAGTGATGAAGGAGTTCAGAATTTTCGCCTATAAATAGGCATCACATTGAATGAGATTTCAAGGTAAGAAAGTGAGAATGAGAGAGTTGCTAAATATTGTATTATCCTCTCCTTTCTCTTACCATTTATCTTTTTTTGTTAAGCTCTAGTGAGTTGGGTTTCATTGGACTTGGGTGAGTGAGATTAGAGTTGTAATCTCTTGTATTCTCTCCTTTTGATTAGTGGACTCCTATGCTGTCTTCTCCTGTGGATGTAGGTCACATTGATCGAATCACGTTAAATATTAGTGTGTTGTCCTTTTTTTTATTTCTATTAGCTTATATTGCTATATGTTTAATCTCTCTTTATACTTGTCATCTCTTACATTAGAAGCCCACTGTTACACCAAACTGGTATGAGAGCTAGAGTTATTGTGGGTTTCGAGATGGCTTCAGTAAAGTACAAAGTAGAGAAATTCGATAGGAGAAGTAACTTCAGTTTATGGAGAGCCAAAATGCAGGCTCTCTTAGTGCAACAAGGCTTGTTGAAAGTCTTGTCCGGTAAGGACAAGTTGCCGGAATTCATGTCCGAAGACGAAAAGGAAGAACACGAGATGAAGGAGCATAGTGTCATACAACTTAGTTTTGCAGGAGATTACCGATGAAAATATTGCCGCCGGTTTGTGGCTCAAATTACAGAGCTTCTATATGATAAAGTCCCTGATCAAAAAGCTCTACTTGAAGCGGCGCCTCTTCACCCTTCGCATGAAAGAATGTACGCCAATTAAATACCACTTAGATAAGCTCAATAAAATTCTCATGAATTTAAAAAATATTGATGTTAGAATAGATGAAGACGATCAAGCTCTCATCTTATTATGCTCATTACCTCCTTCCTTTGAAAATTTTGTTAATAGTATGCTCTATGGTAGAGATACATTCTCTTTAGAAGATGTCAAATCAGCCTTACATTCTAAGGAGTTAAGACAAAAAGCGTCAGCTGTAAGAAGTGAGAATCAAGCTGAAAACTTGTTCGTCCGTGGTCGTACAGAGAAGGGTTGATAAAAATCTCGAAAAAAAATCTAGATCTAAATCTACGTTAAGAAAAAATATTAAGCGTCACTATTATCATAAATTTAGACACTATAAAAAAGATTATTTAAATCTCAAAGAAAAGAAAAGGAAGATGTAAGGAGAAATCTCAAGATGAGAAATCTTCGGTTGTTAGTGTTGCAGAAGAAGCATTCACATGACATGAGGTTCTTTCAGTTACCATCTTGATGCCTGTTCACGAGATGAGTGGGTTCTTGATTCAGGTTGTTCTTCTCACATATGTCCCTACAAGGACTAGTTTGTGACCTACCAGCTAATTGATAGTGGTAATGTCTTAATGTGAAATAACATGCCCTGCCAGATAATTAGTATCAAGTCAATTAAGATTAGGATGCATGACGATATTGTTAGAATGTTGAATAATGTTCGGCATGTGCCAGATTTAAAGAAAATTTAATTTCTTTGGGCACCCTTAACTCCAACGGCAATAAGTTTTCAGCTGAAGGTGGAGTTTTGAGAGTTAGCAAAAGCTCTCTTGTTGTGATGAAAGGAAAGAAGGTGAATACCCTTTATATCTTCAAGGTAGCACGGTGACAAGTGATGTCACTGTGTCAATGTTAGAAGACGCAGACTTAGATACCACTCGTTTGTGGTATATGTGGTTAGGGCATATGAGTGAGAGAGGACTACATGTGTTAAGTAAGTAAGGTTTGCTTTGTGGCCAGAAAACAGGAAAGCTTGACTTTTGTGAACATTGTGTTTTTGGCAAGCAGCACAGAGTTTCTTTTGGTCCAGGTGTTCAGAGGACTAAAGACATCTTAGACTACATCCATTCAGATGTCTGGGGTCCCTCTCAGGTTCCATCGAAAGGTGAAGTTAGTTATCTTCTGACGTTAATTGATGATTATTTCAGAAAAGTTTGGGTGTATCCTCTCAAGCATAAGAGCGATGTGTTTGCTACCTTCAAGCAGTGGAAGGTTATGATCGAAAAGCAAACAGGAAAGAAGGTGAAGAGCCTCATGACCGACAATGGAATGGAATTATTGTAGGCTGTCTAAAAATCACTGAAGACAAGTAAGCAAAAAGCAGAATCCAAACTCCAAACGCAAGGCCAGTCATCGCCACTAGCGCGCACTAGGACGCGAGGGTTGAAACCCGTGTCTCGACATCACTGCAAGGACCAAAACGCGAGGGTTGAACCCGCGTCTCAGCATTATTGCAGTACCAAGACGCAGAGTTTAAGGCCCGCGTCTCATGTGAAGCTTGACTGGAAACCCGCGTCTCCCAAGCATTACTTCAGTAGCAAGACGCAAGGCTCAAAACCTGCGTCTTAGTTATAACTGCCCTCATTACTGGGTCAATTACTGCCCACATAATGAGGGAGTTAACCCCCATTATGGAGTGTTTTTAGGGGACACATTTACCCCCTAAAACCTCTATAAATAGCCTAGTTTGCTATGGAAGAGGGATCAAAAAATTCTTGGTAAGAAGAACTTCAGTTGTAAGCCGTAGAAGCACCAAGACTTTCAGCTGAAAAGAAAGAGAGAGTTCAACTCTTCTAACAACTTGCTGCGTACAAGTTCATTTTTGCCTACAATCTCTTTAAGATCCTTGGTGGACAAAAGCTGTGTTACTTCGTCTACTATCCAAAGAGAGGATTCCCAAAAGGTCCTGACATTCACCCGGTCAACGGAAAACAAGATTCACTTTTCATCGCCACATCAAGAACCCAGCTTTAAATAAAGGGGAGATTTAAGCTTGAAATATCTCTCCTCTCTTGTAAGAGGATTATTGATTCGATGTAATTTTCTTTACTATCAAATAAAGAAGTTACTCCTCGATCTTTAATTTTCCCTACCAAATAAGAGATGGCGACTCCGTTGGGGACTACTTTCTCTACCGATGAGCAAGCGTGGCGCAAGGTGACGTCACCTACATGGGAAAATGGTCAAATCACTTGTCGTGAAGTTCGACCAGGCAAAGTATGAAGAGTTCCTCTCTTCTGGCTCCAAGAGCCCTAGGGCGCGGCAGTACCGCAAGGTCTCCTCGGGGACTCGCTCTCAAGTCCGCTCTGAGACCCCGACGATGCGACTGACAAGAAGAGTATCACGACTGATCATATCACACGCGACTCCCGCGTCAACGTCTCCCATGAGACCCGCAAGGTCGACGTTGCTGATGTTCAGCCCGTTCATGCCCGTCCCCTCCCTCAGCTTCAAGTCACCGGGGTTCCCAGCAACCTTTATGGCGTAACCGGAACGCTGAACGTTGACAGAGACGACGCGCGCGACAGTTGCAAGCGCAAGAAGCTGGAACAATCATCTTTCCAGCAGAGACAGAACGCAAGGCTCAGGCTTGCATATCTTCTGAATTGTGTTAGACGCACGGAGTCCGCATATGGAGACCCAAACGTGAAACCCAACGGGCTTGCGTTTCCGAAGTTCCACCTCCCAAACGCGACGCTCAGCAGCGCGAGGTCCGTGCTTCTCACACGAGACACGAGACCCGTGTCTCTACAGTCATACGCAGGACCCAGAAGGCCTACGTTTCTCAAGTGTCGCTAGCCAGATGCGACAATCAGCAACACAAGGTCCGCGTCTCTTCTCAGCAGAGGCGCTAGACCCACGTTTCAGAGCCAAAACGCGAGAGAGTCGCGTCTATCTTACAGGACGTAAGCTCCGCGTCTCAAGATCCTGCGTCTCAGCTTTGCAACGCAAGGATAGCTCTCAGAAGCTGAAAAGCCCTCGACAACCCGAGGCTGATCTCTTTGATCCCCCTCCGATAGATCTAAGAGATTATTTGCCGAAGAAAAGGAGTGCTAATCAGATCACTCCGTCTTGTTGTTGTGAACGGCTCATCACGGCAATGCTCTCTGAATGTCGTTGTAGCTTACATACAAGCAAACAGTCGGTGTTCAGAAGATTGATCCCAACCTCCCTATCAGCCAAAAGGTATCGATCCCATAGGAGGAGAACCTTCTCTGACATGGAGTACCCTGAAGTCACTGCAAACATGGCAAGCAGAAATAAGGGGAAACAACTAGCAGTCAGCTCTGACGAGTCCGACACGGAACCAGAATGAGTGTATCGGCACACTCGCACTCGGACTGGTGCGGTTGCCCCGATCAACTACAGTGCCCTAGCTCGGGGCATTGAGGTAAATGAATCACATTCCGCCGTTGCAGAGTCGCAGGCTTCAAACTCTTTCATAGAGAAGGAAGCCTTCGCATACATGACAAATACTCCTGAGGAGACGGCCAGGCGCTTTGAACAACAAGCCCAGGTCCAGAGGGAACAATTCGAGATGATTCATGCTCAACAAGAATCCATCGATTCCCTCGAACAGATGCTGGCGCAATTGCTTGAGGACAAGAGGAAGTCAACCGCCAAAACTTCTTCTAAAAGTCCAAAGGCAAACAGAAAGAGGGAGAAAGCTCATCTTCTGTAAATATCAAGGAGAAGGAGCAATCTAATTTCGGGTCATCTAAATCCTCGTCTAAGGATGAAGGCAACCCGGACCATGGGAATTTTCATTCTAAAAGAATGAGTCAATTGGAGCACCGTCTGGAAGCCCTTACCAACCGGAAAGGCCTCCAAGAAGCAGGAGTGGTCCGGCCATATCCGACCGAGTGGGACCTTGTTCCATACCCTCCCAAGTTCAAAGCTCTAACCCTACAGGCTTTTGACGGCAAAGGGTCACCGAACCAACATATCTACTACTTCAAGTCTCAAACGGGAAATATGGTAGATAATGATGCCATCTTGGCACGTTTGTTCATCGGCACTCTAAAAGGGCTTGCTTTTGAATGGTTCATGAAACTCTCAGAAGGCTCCATTAAAAATTAGAGTGATCTGGAGAAGCTCTTCCTGACACGCTTCTTCGAAGATGACTCGGAGATCACAATGCCTACTCTCCTGGCCACAAAGCAGCGAAAGAGAGAGTCAGTCAAATCATTTGTAGAGAGATTTCAGAACATAGCACTCCGATGTCCTAGCGGTATGACCCAGGCCACCCTGGTAGAAACATGCCGCCACAATCTACAAACGTCACTCCTAGCCCAAATAGGAGTCGCCGAAAGCCGCACCTGGAAGACGGAGATGAAGAAATTGTCCAGTCTGATACAGATCCTTGGATCAAACACCTAAACACTCTCTGGGATATTCGCTTTGAACAACGTGAACCACCCACGGAAGATAAGGTCATCCAGATTAATCTGGGAGATGAGGCTAATCCTAAGCCCATCTTTATAAGCGAAAGCTTATCATCCTCCGAGAAAGAAGATTTAATATCTCTTGTGCGAGAGCATATAGATGTTTTCGCTTGGAATTATGAGGACATGCCTGGGCTTGATCCTAGAGTGGCTATGCATCGCCTTAACATAATTCAGACGTGAAGCCAGTCAAACAACAGCAGTGACGATTCCATCCAGAAATAATGGAAGCAATCAAGTCAGAAGTTAAGAAGCTTATAAACTATGGCTTCATTAGGGAGGAGTAACATCCTAATTGGGTAGCCAATATCGTCCCCTTACCAAGAAAAATGGAAAGATCCAGATTTGCATTGATTTTCGCGATCTAAATGAGGCCTATCCCAAAGATGAATTCCCTCTCCCGATCACGGATGTCATGATTGACAATACGTGCGGCTTTGAGCGGATGTCCTTCATGGATGGATTCTCAGGATACAATCAAATCAAAATATACCCTGATGATGAAAGCATACTTCTTTCAGGACACCACTGGGGTATATTGCTATACTGTCATGCCCTTCGGACTGAAGAATGCAGGGGCAACATATCAGAGAGCTATGAATGCAATTTTTCACGAGCACATGCGTAAAACAGTGGAATGCTACGTTGAGACATTGCAGTGAAAAGTCGCACCAAAGTTGACCACATAGCCGACCTGAAGAGAGTCTTCGAAATCATTCGGGCACATCAGTTGAAGATGAACCCTACCAAATCCTTCCTGGGGGTAACCAGCGGTAAATTCCTAGGGTTTGTAGTGACATCCAAAGGAATTCACTTAGACCCGAAAAAGTCCGCGCTGTCCAGGAGATGCAACCTCCAAGGAATTTCAGAGAGCTTAGAGGATTGTAAGGACGACTAGCATACATCTGAAGGTTTATTTCAAATCTCTCCAGAAGATGCCAACCCTTCACCAAATTTATGAAAAGGGTGTTTCATTCATCTGGGATGATGCTTGCCAACAAGCATTCGAGGAAATCAAACGATACCTCACGCAACCACCGGTCCTTACAGCTCCAGTGTCAGGAAAACCTCTCTTGATATACGTTCGAGCAATGGATCATTCTTTAGGAGCTTTGCTAGCGCAGAATAATGATCAAGGATATGAGCAAGCAATCTATTATCTGAGTAGGACTATGATCGGAGCCGAACATCGGTATAACCCGATTGAAAAGGAATGTTTGGCGTTGGTGTTCGACGTCTAAAAAATGCGGCACTACCTGGTGGGCCAGACTATAAATGTTATATCAAAGGTCAACCCTTTAAGGTTGCGCATGACGAAGCCATCGTCACTAAACGGTCACTGGCAAAATGGGCCATACTGCTATTCCAATATGAAATGCGCTTTTTACCATAAAAAGTCGTGAAGGGACAAGCGGTGGCAGATTTTCTGGCTGAGCATCCAGATCCAAGAGCAACCGAACTTTATGAGGACCTCCCAGACGAAGTCGCTGAAGTTTGCCTGACCCAGACATCTTTTGAAAGACAAGTGTGGCAACTCTTCTTCGACGGTGCATCGAGAACAGGTCCGCAAGGGCATGTCATAGCTAGAGTGAGGGTAGTGCTGGTCTCCCCACAGAACTATGTGATCCCTCGAGTTTTCTCATTAACCGAGCCCTGCTCCAACAATGTAGCGGAATACAATGCCCTCTTGATTGGAATGCAAATCGCCGATGAGATTGGCGTTAGAAATCTCGAGGCATTCGGTGACTGTAAACTCATCGTTAACCAAGTTCGCGGGGAATACGAAGTCAGACATGAAGACTTAGTACCCTATTACAACACAACTATCTCTATGGCCGAGAGGTTCAAAAACTTTTACATCGACCATGTACCACGCCAGCAAAATGCGCATGCAGATGCACTGGCATCTCTCGCTGCCTCATTAACCCTTTCAGCCGGAGTGGTAGAGAAAATACTTGTCTACAGCCACGACTTGTATTGTCCAAGGGTCACTTTAGAAGATCACCTAAAGCCGACAGGAGACTGTCAAACTAAAGAAGCTCTTGAAACTTCGGCCGGTCCAGAGCTTAGGGATTGGCGATTCTCGTACATCGACTATGCCTTGTATGGCATCCTGCCTGATGATCCCAAAGAAGCGGCTGTCATTAGAAGGAAAGCCACCAAATTCTATTATAATGTGATCACGTGAACACTGTATCGCCGATCGCATGACGGGATCCTTCTCCGTTGCCTATCACAAAAGGAGGCACAGGAAGTACTCTAAGAAGCGCATGTTGGCATGTGTGGAGCTCATCAGCCTGGTCCAAAATTAGGGGATCGACTCCGAAGACTGGGATATTATTGGCCTAAGATGATCCCGGATGCCATCACTTATGTCAGACGATGTCACGTCTGTCAAGTCCATGGTATTTTATCCATCAAGCACTGTTGACACTTAAAAAAGACAAGATTCTTATTGGTCCGAACAATGTCTAAACTTGTTGACATTTATAAAAGACAAGTGACAGACGAGCCGAAGACCAGTCTTCACCCATCTCCGAGGGACAAGGAAGCAACTTGGACTCCACTGATCCAGCAAGCAGACAGTGAACCCGGATTGTTTCTAAACAGACCTCAGCAGGTCTAAGGTGCTAGTACTTAGCATCGCATGAGCCCAAAGGGATAGCCTCATTTGAGAGGCTAGTATCACCCGACTTCGTCTTGAAGCCATCCAAAGCCTCGCCAGGAAGCTAACTTATAACTTCGCCACAGAGGACTTCTAGCTCTGCCGAAGGGTTTCTTTCGGACTTCGCCAGAAACCGTCTCCAGCTCCACTGCGAGCTCAAAGCGGGCAGCGCCGCTATTGGTCTGCCATGGTCAACCTTGACCAATCAAATCTCCAGATAAGATCAAATCTAATCGGGATCAAGATCAAATCTAATCAAGATCAAATCTGAGATCTAATTCGGCAGTTGATTGCCACAATCTCTTGACTCTCTTAAAACGAGTAAGAGGATCAGGAGAGATCTTTCAACAATATGAAAAGGATCAAAACAGATCAAGAGGATCAACCGACCTGCCATTTCTAGCTTCGCAGAAGCTGATCTTAGCCTCGCAGCAAGGCTACTTTCCAGATTCAAACAGATCCGATTCAATCTGTTTCCATATTTTCAAGGGACGGTTATACCCTTGCTCTCCCTATAAATAGCCCGCCAGGGGCACAAGGAGGGAAGGACTTCTTCGAAGAGCTTTTCTGAGACGATACGCTCGAGAAAGGACTCCACAAGCAGAGGCTTCTTCACGACGCACCGTGCGCTCTTGAATTCAGGGACTTTTAGAGAATTACTTCTCTATTCAGGGTGCTGATACCCTAATTCCTTCTTCTCAAGGAATCTCCGGAACCAGGCGAGAAGGAATTCCTAATTGAAGGCAGGTTTTTGAGAAGTAGTAAGAGGGTTCTACCAACCTTCTGTTCTCTGATTCCCCGAACCAGGCGAGAAGGGAATCTCATCGCTCGCATCGTCAAAGGGACAAAGTGGTCGTGCGCTGACCAGACTCCTATCGGCACACTTCTCCAGAATCTCTGAGGAGATCTACTTGTAATCTTTTTAAGAATACTTATAATTTAGCTCCTCAAACTCTTTTTATTGTAAGTTTTCCCTTTGCAAATCAGTGGAAAACAAGTTGGCGACTCCGCTGGGGAAGAAATTCTCCACTGCCGAGAATCAAGTGTCGCAATGCGACGAACAGACCTTCGAGTCTAACTCTGAATTCAGAAAAGCCGGTGCAGCCAGAGCCCCTCTGGCTAAATCTTCAAGGAAAGTCTCTGCAAAGACAGAAAAGGTTCTCTGCGAACCTACTACGGTTCTCTGGCGCAATAAGGAAGCACGCCCGCAGTCCAAGTCCAACACTTTTGAGAACCTGGTCGTTCAATTCGACCAAGGAAGATTTGAAGAAGTCCTCTCTGGGGGTGGTCTAATGCTTCGAGCACGGAAGCATAGGACGGTCTCCACGACTAAGGTTTCAGAACAGAAACCAGAAGCAGAATTCTGCCAACACCCTTTAGCCTCGCGTGTGGCTAATCAGGTTCCTTGCGAACCTAAGTATCTTCTGCCAAGCGGAGTGGAGGCCTAAACAGAAGTCTCTGGGCGAAGCCTCAGGCGTAGCTACGCCAAAACCGCGCCTCTCTCGCAAGGAAAAAGGCAAGAGGCCTTTCTGCTCCAGCAATGCTGCCGACCATGAAGTCACGACGGCAATCATACCGTCGCCCGATTCAAGAGCAGCAACGCCTTGTGCCAGCCTCGTTCATATGAGCGAAGCTACTGTACCTCAGCGTACTCACCAGGTCCATGACCGCGAAGCAAGAGCCAAAGTATTATCTAAGGCTAATCGCCTTCGCAGCAGCATAGCGGGTAAAGCACCACAGCATGCTACACTCTCCAGTTCGTCAAGCACTAAGCTCGCACCTGTTGGCGAAGCTAGAACTAAAGTACTATTCAGTGCTAATCCCTTCTGCAGGGATAAGAGGAACGGAACATCATCCTATGTACGCTCCAGAAAGGCCTCTCCACAGGATTATTTAGGCTCCCATGGGCCTGACTTGTGAGAACTCTTGGCGAACAAGCGGAAGTCGGTGTCTTTCCGAACCACTTCCCCCTATTGTCAACAAAAGGGATGTCAGTTGGTGACAGTCCACTCAACTCATTGCCGGCGATCAATTTTTGATCGACTGTCCATACATCTCCCTATGAAGTATCGCAAAAGGAGCATCTCACGAGATTCGGCCTCCGCATCCGTCAACATGACGGAAAGGACGAGAGTTACGCAGGGGAGGTCAACCATCTGACGACACCCCTTACAGCTCCCCAGATCCAGATTATAGCCCAGGCTTAGGCGAAGTCTTGGTGCATGAAGAAGGTGTCTTCCGAAACACCAGATCTAGGGTGGCGATACCCTACAGTTACGAGCAGCCTTCTTCCTCGACGACCCTAGCCTCGTCACAGCCCACGAGATCACTCCAACCATCGGATGAAGAAGATGAAGACAGTGGGTATGCCTCTTCAGCGACAGTTAGCTCAGTGCGAACAGACAGAGTATCAGTCAATATGGCTGATAGTGTCAACGACGACCTTCGTCGGCGCCTGGAAGCTCAGGAGCAAACTTCCAAAACCCAGCAAGAAGCCCTGGATAATATTCAACAGATGCTTGCTCGACTCCTCAGCAATCGGAATGACAATGATGCCGGGAGCAATCACGATGAGGAAGAACATTTCAGCAATGAGCAGCCAAAGACGGAGAAATCCAAGGAGGGTTCTTCCTTAGACGTCGAAGTCCTTAAGGGCCTCCAAGCTCAAATCGCATCCCTAACTCAGAGGGATGAATTAAAGAAGGTAGGGGCAGTCCGTCCTTACCCATTGGAGTGGGATTCGGTGCCATATCCACCGAAGTTCAAACCACCAACGTTGCATACCTATGATGGAAAGAGCTCGCCAAATCAGCACATCTACTTTTTTCGGTCTCAGACTGGTAATGTTATCAGCAACGACGCCACCATGGCTAGGCTGTTCATTGGCACCTTAAAGGGGGTGGCATTTGACTGGTTCCGAAGTCTCCCTCCGGGCTCTATCAACTCCTGGACTGACCTAGAAACCCAGTTCCTCTCTCGTTTCTACGAGGACAATACCGAAATAACATGGACAAGCTCCTCTCCACTGTGCAGAAGAAGGGCGAATCTGTCCGCGACTACATCGAGCGGTTCAGAAACTTATCCTTGATGTGCCCAGCAGGGATGCCATTACCTATGCTCTTACAGACATGCAGGCACAACTTCTTGGACCAAGTGGAAGTTCGCATGGGGGCTGTCAAAGCTCACACCTGGAAAGAATTGGTCGAACAAGCTGAGATAGCCGAAAAGTCGGCTAAAAAGTTCGAACAATCCACCCCTAGAGCCAAATGGGGTATGAGCAGTAAAGGACGTAGCGACCTACCGCAGTCTTCTCAAGCCAAAGGGAAAGAGACCATGTCTGTGGAATTATCCGGGGACGTGCAGTTGAAGACCAAGAAGAGCGGCTTCAATAATCAGGAGCCTAAGTTCCCTCCAAAACAGTACTCCTTCAAGGACGATCAAGTGGTCGCGATATTCCATCTGCACAAAGGGAATAAGATGAAGCTACCAGATGCTCGGCGTCCCAATGAGATAGGACGCACAAACGATCCCAAATACTGTCTCTATCACAGGATGATTCACCATCCCACCGACAAGTGCTATGTCCTCAAAGATAGGATTCAAGCCTTGGTCGACGCCGGGGTTCTGACATTGAAGACAGAGCAGACGAAAGTCACGGCCAATATGGTGACTCTCGAATTCGACAGTACCCAAAAGGTCACAGTTCCTGACGGGACCTATCCAGCCCCTGCGCCACGGTTGAAAATCAAGCATCCCTCAGCTACAACTCAAAACAATAAGGGTCTTGTTCCCTTAACGATGGAGACAGGGAAAGTCATGTGGATACACCCAGACCTCGTCCAAGACATACAGCGGTATTCAAAGAGGCCCAAGTCAAAGGGCAAATCTTGCAATGTCATCTCCATCCTGCCAGACGACGGCAATCTTACGTCGGCCTCCCTCAACGATTCAGAAGGAGAAAAGCATGCTTGTGTAACGAAAGCCGATGCGCCTCAAAGACGGGCACCCGATCCGGAAAATCATACTTTAGGCAGTATGAGAAGTCTACTGATGAGATACAACAGCAAACGACGTCAGTACAAATACCCGCATCCGCTCCATTTCCAACCAAGGGAAAAGAAAAGCCTAAGGAGGTACGATTCGACCAGGTGTTGAAGAAACCATCAGGCCAAGGGTTGGATACGCCCTTTCGTTTTGACATATTGGTCCAGCTGGCTAATATCGCGGCTCGTATCACAATACACGAGCTCCTTCGTCTCTCAAAAGAGACAAGAGAAGCACTCAGGGATGCGCTAGCCAATTCAGAATCCTTTCTGACATGCATGCCAGAGGTCCCTAACGAAGACGTTCAGTCTCCTTGCCAGAATGTCATCACATACAATCAAAGGTGCCCGCCATTACATTCACGGCGGAAGATATGCTTCTCAAAGACAACAAGCACGATCGACCTCTGTACTATACCGGATATATCGGTTCAACGTGTATTGAAAGAGTACAAGTCGACCCGGGGTCCGCACTCAGCATCATCCCCAAAAGGTTACTTTACTTCCTCGGTATACCGCTATATAGGTTGTCCGCAACCACCACTACAATATATGGTTTCAATGCGGGAGTAGTCATCCACTTGGAAAGATTCGACTCCGTTGCCGAATCGGGAGCTTGAAGTCAGAAGTGACATGCTATGTCATTGACGCTGACACATCATATAACCTGCTGCTAGGACGACCATGGATCCATGCCAACTGGATCGTTCCCTCTACTCTGCACCAATGCTTCAAATATGTTGAAGATGACGCGACAGTACGAACTGTCTTTGCTGAGAAGCAACCATTCAAAGGGGTGGAAAATTACTTCACTGACGCTCTCCTGTATCAAGAGGCCGGTGGAACACCTAAAGAACCATTACCGGACGATGATGAAAGTGGCAATGAGGCGGATTCAGAATCCGAAGCAGGCATGCCAGCCATTCTGATTGGTGAACCAATTATAGCATGTCTCAATAATCCCCAATGTAATACTCCTTCAGAGGATGAAGGTGAATGGGTAATTAATGATAATATTTCTTTTGATTATCCTGCGAGTGTTGGGTCGGTTAAATCCATTACAGATGGCTCTCTGCATATGCCCTTACATAAGCCGAGTGCGGCCAGCACACCTATGGAAGCTATAGAAGGGCCACGCTAGTGATCCCTCCGTCCAAACAAGGTCAGTTACCGATAATCTTCGGTAGAACCCAACCACGGGGACCCACAGCTGCAGATTCAAGTTCAGATTCAGACACTCCACAGTTCTTCCATTACGCGCGGCCGGCGCGCCATATTATGAAGAAAATGGGATACGACTTGAAGCATGGAGAGAGGCCTGAATTTTGAAAAAGGAAGGCGTGGTTTGATGCGGAACTTTGTGCCTAAAGGGAAGCCTGCAAATTACTATGATAGTACATGCAGGGGGTTGGGATACGTTACACCCACATCGTCAGCAACGGTTCAAGCTAAAGACGATGAACCAATTCCATCACATTCGGCCTCATCCTCCTAGTGGGACTCAGATGTCAGTGTAGGAGGAATGTTCAAAAACCTCACTGTTAATATGACTTCAAGCAGTCAATTGGAGCCCGCAGAAGCTGTTGATGAGGAACCATGGGCCCAGCAATTAGACCTCCAATGGGAAAAGCAATTCGAATTGCGCGAACCACCTACAGAAGATAAGGTGATGCAGGTCAACTTGGGTAGTCAAGACCATCCTAAGCCCATCTTTATAAGTGAAAGCTTATCACTTACAGAAAAGGAGGAATTGATAATACTCGTAAAGGAGTATATAGACGTCTTCGCATGGAACTACGAAGACATGCCCGGACTTGATCCGCAAGTAGCCGTGCACCGTCTAAATATCAAGCCCGACGTCAAGCCAGTCAAGCAGCAACAACGTCAGTTTTCGCCCGAACATTATGGAAGCTATTGAGGCCGAAGTTCATAAGCTCATTGCATGTGGCTTCATTCGGGAGGAACAAATCCAGATTGGGTAGCTGACATCGTCCTCGTCCTCAAGAAGAACGGAAAAATACGGATCTGCATCGACTACCGTGATCTCAATACGGCATGTTCTAAAGACGAATTCCCGCTACCCATCACCGATGTCATGATCGACAACACATGTGGATTCGAAGGAGGATGTCTTTCATGGACGGCTTTTCAGGGTACAACCAGATTAAGATGTATCCCGACGATGAGAAGCATACTTCGTTCCGAACACCATTGGGGATATACTGCTGCACTGTAATGCCCTTCGGACTGAAGAACGCCGGAGCAACCTATCAGCGGGCAATGAGTACAATCTTCCGTGATCATCTTCGAAAACGGTGGAATGCTACGTCGACGACATTGCTATCAAAAGCCGCAATAAGAATGAACATCTCCGCGATTTGAGAACGATATTCGACATAATGCGGACTCATCAACTGAAAATGAATCCGACAAAATCCTTCTTGGGAGTGTCAAGTGGCAAGTTCCTTGGGTCATTGTTACATCAAAAGGGATTCATCTTGACCCAGACAAAGTCAAAGCCATTCAGAGTATGCATCCACCAAGGAATCTCAAAGAGCTTAGAGGCTTGCAAGGCAGACTGGCTTATATCAGAAGATTCATCGCAAATCTCTCAGGCCGCTATCAACCGTTACCCGACTCATTAAAAAGGGTGCTTCCTTCGTATGGGATCAAGCTTGCCAGGAAGCTTATGAAGACATCAAGAGATACCTCACAAAGCCTCCAGTCTTAGTGGCCCCTACATCAGGGAAACCATTCTTGCTTTACATAAAAGCTATGGACTATTCTCTCGGTGCCCTCCTCGCTCAAAAGGACGACAATGGTCACGAGCAAGCCATTTATTATCTAAGCAGGATTCTGATAGGGGCGGAATCTCGCTATAATCCTATCGAGAAAGAGTGTTTAGCTCTCGTCTTTGCTGTTCAGAAGACACGACATTATTTGGTCGGCCAAGCCATACATGTCATCTCAGAGTAAACCCTTGCGTCCTCTTATGACAAAGCCAGGATCACTGAATTCAAGATTGGCTAAATGGGCACTTCTTCTGTCTCAATACGACATGATCTTTACCC
>JAVJIF010028604.1:0-82147 GCA_038442645.1 Agave tequilana
CTCACACTTGCATTATCCACATCAAGTATCCGAAGCCGTACATAATTCGGCCAAACAATAGTCTTTCCTTTGGGCCGGCTATGTTGGCCAAAGGCCATTAGCCCTATATCTTAGTGGATATTTGATGATAACAAAACATATCTAGTTATGTATTTAACAAGTTTTTGTTTACAAGAATTCAGGTTAAAAGGTCGTTTTGACGGCTCCGCAAATAAGACTCACACGTTTGGAGTTCGCAAAGATTTGCATTCCAAGCCAAGCACAATAGGATGCTTTGGGAACAAGATGGTAAAGAGAAGACCAAGCCAAAGGTCAAGTTTATGAAGAACATCAAGATTTGTATTTGTATTTTTGTTATTTTAGATATTTTTGTCAAAACCTAGATGATAGAAGTAGAGTTATGGGATTTACACTTACACACACTTTTTATATTGGTTCTAGACTTCAAAATAAGTTTCAAAATTTTTATTTCAAGTTAGAGTTAAAGATAAACATGTTTTTGGAAATAAGTTTTTAGAAACTCTAAGTTTTGGAAAAATAATATTTGGAAAAACAAGTTTTATCAAAGGAATTTCTATCAAAATGTTTTTAACCTATTAGAGTGACATGTGCTCACACTCTAGTGTTTACAAGATCCAAAACTTTATATCTTAGACCTATACCCAAAAACCAAGTTTTCTGGATTCTGGCAGTTCTGATTTTTCAGAACTGACAGCATCCGGTCGACCGTACGGTCGACCGATGCACACATTCGGTGCATGTGTGTATCAGCGACCGACCCGGTCGACCGAGCACACTGCAGTGCTCTCGGTTAAATTGGGTCGACCGGGCGGTCGACCGAAGTACCCCAACGGTCATATTTTTGACCGTTGGCGGTCGACCGACCGGTCGACCGGTAGCTGTCAGAATCTCTGATAGATTCCAACAGCTAGTTTTTCTGACATATTCTTTTTGTTTTTTAATCCCAACGGATCTATGGTGTAGTTTTTGACCCCTATAAATAGGAGGTCACTTCATATTGATATTACAACTATTTTAGAAGAATATACACATCATTTTCAAAAGATTTACAAGTTTTCAAAAGGCTTCCTTTTACAAAAGATTTTCTCTCCAAAAGCCTTAAAGTTTTAGACACCTACTTGAAGTCTTTACCTCTACTTCTCTCTAGCTTTTGCACTACACAATCCCATAATTCCACATCTACATTTTGGTTCTAGGATTGTGCAAGTGAGCGTATTTGTGATCAAGTGTGATCAACCTTCTTTTGAGTGAAGTTGTAGAGGCATCGCCTCAAGGCGAGCTAGTGTGCTCAAGGTGGTGTTGCGGCATCACGGGAGACGGGACAAGTGGTTCTTGTATTGGTGATCCAGTGGGATCTTCAATAGTGGAAATCCTTCAAGTGTGAAGGCGGGGACGTAGAGCGTGGCTCGAACCTCGGAAACATATCTGCGTGTTTGCGTTTGCTCAAATATCTCTAAACTCTAAACTCCTTAATTCTTGCACTGTTGATTGCTTCATTTATTGCAAGTCTTTCATTTGAGCTTATTGTGTTGGTTAATTTTTTAAATTCCGCATTTGTGACCATTTACATATAGCCATCACCTATTCACCCTCCCTCTAGGTGATTTCAATTGGTATCAGAGCCTAACCCTACATTTTTGGTCTAACAACCTTAGGGAGATCCTTATTTGGCTATATTCATTTGTTGCATTCATTTGTTATATTCATACTTATTGTGCATTCATGGCTTCACTCGACTTTTCTAGCATCAAGTCCCCACCCAAGTTTGATGGTTTGAACTTCCTATTTGGAAGGTCAAAATGAACCTATTCCTTAAGTCCCTAGGAGTTAGAGTAGCTAGGGCCATAACCAAAGATTTCATTGAACCTACACCGATGAGAGCTCATGGACCGAGGACACCTCCAAGGATTATGAAACTAATGCTAGAGCCCAATATGCATTAACCCAAGCATTAAATGAGGATGATTTGTCACGCATTATAAATGTAAATTGTAAATCGCATTTGAGGTTGGAACATTCTAATTGTGACTCATGAGGGAACGTCACAAGTCAAAAGAGCCAAAATGACTTGCTACGTTCTCAATATGAGAACTTTTATATGTTTGAAAATGAGAGCATTGATGACATGCTCAATCGTTTTACTAAGATCACTAACGCTTTATCTTCTTTAGGAGATAAGATCGACAATGACCAAAGATTCGCAAGGTCATTCGGGCTCTTCCCAAAGCTTGGGAAGTCAAGGCTACAACTCTCAAGGAGCTAAACGACAAAGAGGAGATGGACTTCTCCGGCTTCATTGGTAATCTCAAAACCCATGAGATGGAGATGAAGGTAAGAGAAGAAAGGGAGGCACCCAAGAAGAAAACAATCGCCTTCAAAGCCACTCCAACCACTATTGAAGAGGACGACTCATCGGAGGATTGCGATGAGGACTTTGCCATGCTTATCCGGAAGGTAGGCAAAATGTTTTATAGGAAAGGAGGCAAAGCAACTTCCGGAGAGGGAAACCTCAAGGAAGATATGAGAAGAAAAGAGAAAACCCGGTCCTTGCTTCCATTGCAAGAAGATCGGACACCTTATTGCGGATTGCCCCGCTCTCCAAGCCACAACCTCCAAGAACGGTCATAAGAAGAAGAAAGCTATGGTGGCCACGTGGGATGACACGGAGTCGGAATCCGAGGAGAAAAACGACGCCGTGCACATGTGCTTCATGGCACATGGGGAGGATGCAACCAAGGTAACTCTTGACAACTCAATAGATGATGATGAGCTAACCATGGATGAGTTAGCCCAATTCTTTGAAGAACTACAACATAGATATGAGATTTCTCAATCTCATAATAAAAAGTTGAAAAAAGAAAATGATGCTTTGAAAAATAAGATGGATATTGTAGTAAAGAAAAAGATGATTTAACTAAGGCTTTTAAGAATCTAAAAATTGATTTTGAAAATATAAACTAGCTTGTAAAGGTAAAACCCTTATTGCATCATGTAATAAAAATGAATTTGTAGAAATTCAAAAACGTGTTGAAAATTTGGATAACACTTTAAAGAAGTGTGTGCTTTTGATCTTAACAAATTGCATCTAGATTTCCTAAGGGAGTAACCCAAGGGAAACATACACACCATGCACATGCACGAAACATGCACACACACATAAACATACATACATGTATGGTAGTGGTAGAATTTATATTTGCACGCATTGTGGCCGCAAAGGCCATTTAGAAAAATTTTGTTTTGCTAAAAATAATGTGCATAATAAATATGTTTGGGTTCGTCCCGGTACTAACCCTAAAGGACCCAAAAAGATATGGGTACCAAAAGACCCACCAATTTTAGATGAAAACAGGTGGATCTACTTCCTCCAAGACTTAGGGGGAAACGGTGCCCGGGTGGTGGATGCAACAAAGCCCAAAGATCACATCAAGCTTGCATCGCTATCATGGAGGCACCTATATTTTGGAGATTGCCCATGTTCGGTAACTTCTCCATTAAAAGTTTTTGACTTTTGTGTATGTATACAATTACATAGAATTGTTAGTTTACTTTTATGCTACAATGATACATGTTAACTATACATCTCTATCATGATTGTGTACATGCCATGCTTATTGTAATTTTATGTCTTTTATGTTACTATATGTCCACATGTACAATTGATGATATACCGATACACCTTTTATTTCAAAATTAAAAAAAATATAATTTTGTAAGATTTCATGTTTAATGCAAATACCTTAGAGATGGCAATTGCGCACCTCAACTCATTCAAGAGGAATCAAGAGGATGAAGTTCAGAACCCGTCACTGGGTATTCGGCTTCAACATCTCTAAAACTTTGTCTAAAATATGAAAAATAAAATAAAAAGGATTGTATATAATTTTGGATGATATGTTAACTTAATCAAGACTAAAACATATGTTTGATCCTGTATGTTAAATATATCATACTTACATTTAATTAAATTCCCTTTAAAAAAAAATTTTTGGGCTGCTGCTTCAGACTGCCTTTCAGGCAAAGACGGTCGACCGACGCTAGCTGTGGTCGACCGACTTTGCTTGAAATAAATTAACTTTATTTCTGTTCTTTTATCAGTCGACCGAAAATAGGTCCCGGTCGACCGCTGTAAGTCTGCAGAACTCTCGGGTTGTTCGAGTCGACCGACCGGTCGACCGCTCTGAGATTACAGAGCTCTCGGGTTTTCTGGGTCGACCGTACGGTCGACCGGGCATCGTAATCGGGTCCAGATTGGCTATTTATTTGACTTTTCTCTCTCTCTCTCTCTCCTCACTCGCTGGCGACGGAACCCATCGTTTTTCCTCCTCCAAAATTTTCTATCTCTCAAATCTCTCATCCGATCTCAAATTAATTTAAAACCCACTTGTATTTCCTACTTCTAGTGCCAGATCTTCAATTTCAGGTGCATCCATCCGCTGGATTCGAAGAAATTCGGCTTTCTCTGTTCTAGGGTTTCATCCTTCACAGTTAAGGTAAAAATTTGAATTTTCTCCTTGTTCTTCACTTCTACCTTCTAGATCTACTATCTTTTGTCAAGATTTTAGGTTGCTAAAAATTTCTAGATCGTGCCCTAACTTGTTTTGACCTAAAAATCCTATTTTTACTCAAAAAATGTCAAAGAGGACTAGGACTGAGAAGGGGAAAGCTATTGCTAAACCCACTTCATCTACACCCAAACCCAAGAAACTTTTTATCAATGAAACTGCTGAAAATCGGTTCATCCATCTTTCCAAAAGAAATATCAATTCGGGAAGATTTGTTGTAATTCGAGATTTTGAGCACTTGGACATCCCCCGCATCTTGCATAACAATTCCTTAGACGAGTTCTTAACCATTCGAGAACAAGTCTATACCCCTCTTGTGCCCTACTTTTATACCAATTTTTCTTTTGATGGAAACCGTATCTCTACTAAAGTTCTAGGTAGGGATATTAACATTAGCATCAGTCAATTTGCTGATATCCTTCACCTACCCACTGGTGGTGCTGATGTGTACTCCTTTGATCTTCTTGACTATGAGTTTCCGGAGGGTGAGTCTTCCCTCACCGCATCCACATTGATTCACGGGGATAATAACCCCGGTTTGGTTAGAAATGAAGTTGTGAGTAGATACACCCTCACTTCTCAAGTTCTGGCAAAAATCATTTTCTTCAATATTGTCCCCAAATCTGGTGAATACAGCCATGCTAGGGGTCCTGTGCCCTTGATCATCTATTGCCTTCTGCGAGGCATTAGAATAAATTTTCCCCGTCTCATAGCTTCACATATGGCTTCTGACCAGATCCGTCTGTCCGGTAGGACCTTGCCCTATGGCATGGTGATTACCCATATCCTCAAAGCTCTAGATTTTGATCTTTCCTCTATCGATTCCGATGAGCCTACAGTAGATATTGACGGCTCTCTTTTGAAGAGGATGGAAGCCCAGTTGCGTAGACACGCTCTTGAGCAACCTCCTGCTCCTCCAGCTGTCCCAGGTTCATCTGCCCCAGGGTCATCTTCGGCCCCAGGCACTTCATCTGCTTCTGCCCCAGTTTTACCTCCTGACCTTCCGGCTCTTATGTCCTCTGAGGTCCGCTCTCAGTTCGAGGGAGGCACACCAGTCCTGGATTGAGCAGCGAGAGGCAGCTTTTCATGCGGAGATGGACGCTCGTTCCAGCAAGAGGCAGCTTTTCGTACTGAGATGGACACCCGTCTCAAACAAGAGGCCGCTTCCCGTGAGGAGTTGAACTCTCAGATCCAAGGAATTCGTAACGACATGTCCTATTTTGCTGACTCCATGAGATTCATGGATACGCAATTTGAGGCGCTCTTTACGAAATTCGATATGTTTACTCCTGATCCCACTACCATTGCTCGTCCCCTTCCCTCCACCGGTCCTCCATTTCCTACCAGAGCTCCTTCTTCAGTTCCCCCACCTCGGTCGAAGGTGCTCGGCGTTGATCCCGAGGAGGTAGCTTCTTCTTCTTCTTCTTCTTCGGAGGAAGACGATGATGGTGATAAGAAGATGGCTGAGGACACTGCTGCTGGTGATACGACGATGGCTGAGGGTACTCCTATAGGGAACTCTTCTGAGGACGATGACGATGAGGAGGATGACGATGACAGTGACGATGGTAGTGATGCTGCTGCTGAGGAGTGACCTCCCTTTTGATGATGTCAAAAAGGGGGAGAGTTAGTTAGTGGGAGAGTTATTTTGTGATTGGACATATTTTGTGTTTTGTATTGGACATACTTTGTGTGATGTGAACATGTGCTTCTTTTTTTCTTTTTTGTATTTTTTTTATTTATGTCATGTATGAACCCATGTGTTATCCGTATCTATGACATGAGTATTTGTTTTATTACATGAGTATTTTTTTTGGCATGAAAATATGGTGATCTTTACTATGCCTGAGTATGATACTATGCCTGAGTATGATTTTTGGTATATGCATGTGTTGAGGGGGAGCTTCACTTGAAGACTCTACCCAAAATATTTGTGATAACTAAATATGTTTTGTCATCATCAAAAAGGGGGAGATTGTGGTCCAAAGGCCATTAGCCCTATATCTTAGTGGATATTTTGATGATAACAAAACATATCTAGTTATGTATTTAACAAGTTTTTGTTTACAAGAATTTCAGGTTAAAAGGTCGTTTTGACGGCTCCGCAAACAAGACTCACACGTTGGAGTTCGCCAAGATTTGCATTCCCAAGCCAAGCACAATAGGATGCTTTGGGAACAATGGTAAAGAGAAGACCAAGCCAAAGATCAAGTTTATGAAGAACATCAAGATTTGTATTTGTATTTTTGTTATTTTAGATATTTTGTCAAAACCTAGATGATAGAAGTAGAGTTATGGGATTTACACTTACACACACTTTTTATATTGGTTCTAGACTTCAAAATAAGTTTCAAAATTTTTATTTCCAAGTTAGAGTTAAAGATAAACATGTTTTTGGAAATAAGTTTTTAGAAACTCTAAGTTTTGGAAAAAATAATATTTGGAAAAACAAGTTTTTATCAAAGGAATTTCTATCAAAATGTTTTAACCTATTAGAGTAGTGACATGTGCTCACACTCTAGTGTTACAAGATCCAAAACTTTATATCTTAGACCTATACCCAAAAACCAAGTTTTCTGGATTCTGGCAGTTCTGATTTTTCAGAACTGACAGCATCCGGTCGACCGTACGGTCGACCGATGCACACATTCGGTGCATGTGTGTATCAGCCAACCGACCCGAGCCACACCTGCTGCTCGACGAGGAGCTCTCGATTAAATTGGGTCGACCGGGCGGTCGACCGAAGTACCCCAACGGTCATATTTTCGACCGTTGGCGGTCGACCGACCGGTCGACCGGTAGCTTTCAGAATCTCTGACAGATTCCAACAGCTAGTTTTTCTGACAGATTCTTTTTTTTTTTTAATCCCAACGGATCTATGGTGTAGTTTTTGACCCCTATAAATAGGAGGTCACTTCATATTGATATTACAACTATTTTAGAAGAATATACACATCATTTTCAAAAGATTTACAAGTTTTCAAAAGGCTTCCTTTTACAAAAGATTTTCTCTCCAAAAGCCCTAAAGTTTTAGACACCTACTTGAAGTCTTTACCTCTACTTCTCTCTAGCTTTTGCACTACACAATCCCATAATTTCACATCTACATTTTGGTTCTAGGATTGTGCAAGTGAGCGTATTTGTGATCAAGTGTGATCAACCTTCTTTTGAGTGAAGTTGTAGAGGCATCGGCCTCAAGGCGAGCTAGTGTGCTCAAGGTGGTGTTGCGGCATCACGGGAGACGGGACAAGTGTGTCCTTGTATTGGTGATCCAGTGGGATCTTCAATAGTGGAAATCCTTCAAGTGTGAAGGCGGGGACGTAGAGCGTGGCTCGAACCTCGGAAACATATCTGCGTGTTTGCGTTTGCTCAAATATCTCTAAACTCTAAACTCCTTAATTCTTACACTGTTGATTGCTTCATTTATTGCAAGTCTTTCATTTGAGCTTATTGTGTTGGTTAATTTTTAAATTCCGCATTTGTGACCATTTACATATAGCCATCACCTATTCACCCCCCCTCTAGGTGATTTCAGGCTATTGTTCGCATAAACTATATACGTAATTAAATAAGCTCCTTTATAATTTCTTTAACTTGAATATGTATATATTTTCATCTGTGTGTTATCAACTGTAGTAAACATCAATATTCATTATGCTAGATAATATAAGCAATAATATAAATATTGATGAAGCGGAAGCAGTAAGGGTGCACATAATCATGATAAACAAACACTTCAATGCCTTCTTTATGTCAACTAACTACTGTTTTGTCATGTATAGTTCCTGTAATACTGTAGTGCTCGTCAAGAGCTTCGAGACAGCTATTTACATGCCCAAAATAGAGGTCGGATGAACCCGTAACGGCTAATTGAAGTTTCTATTGACAAAACGGGTATGCAGTACTTATCGGCTCTGAATCAGACCTGACCCGCAATGGTTAAGTTATTTGTTTCCTTCTTATTGGGTCGGGTTTAAACAAACTAGATAAAAACCCAAAAACTCTAATGTGAGACCAATTAAGAATAGATTAAATGAGTTTTCTTATTAGACTTAAATTTTGTATCTATATCAAAAAAATCCAATCGTAATCAATCTCACAATCTCAAATTAAGTAAACCCTAACCAAAAAAAAAAAAAAAAAAAACTTTCATGTTGTCACTGTGCGCCGGGCCGGCGGCTGCCCCTGCATGCAGGCGCATGAAGGATTCATCTCATTTTTTTTTTAAAACTCTTTATGATGCATGCAGCGCATGCATCAAATATCCCCACCCTTTTTTTTATTTTTAAATAAAAAAGTTTGTGCTGCATGCAAATTGCTTGCATGCAGCCGACTAAGCAGCATGTATCATTTTTTTTTTTAATTTATGTTTTAATTTTTTAAAAAAAACAGAATTAAATATATATATATATATATATATATATATATATATATATATATATATATATATATATAAAACACAGATTAATCCAGAAAATATATATACATGAATTCAATTTAATTCAATTATTTGAGACACAAAAATAATCTTTATTGAATTAAAGAAATAGAGACATATTTTTCATAGATCGAGATCAAAAGATTTTTACTTTATATCCCGATGATCTGATAAAGAGGAGGCTCTGATATCAAACAAATCTGATAAAGAGGAGGCTCTGATACCAATTGTTTGATCTAAATTTATTCCATAAAAGATCTACACATAAACTGTAAGCCTCTTTATCATGATCAAAGGAAGGAGGTTTTAAGCATACCTAATTCCATCACCGAATATTGCACGTACGCCGAAGTTTAGGGAGAGGATTCTTCTCTCCAGCCACCAAGTTCTCTTCTTTATCCTTAGAGGAGATAGGCCTCCAAGAGAGATAGTTATTGTTGGTGGAGAGAGAACCTTACTCATGATATATATATATTATATATATATATATATATATATATATATATATAGTATCAAGAAATCCTAGTTCAACTCATTATAGATTTAGGCCCTTGATTTATAACATGAGTTCCACACGTGTAGATGAGTCCCACATTTTAATTTAAATACACTCATGGCTAAGTGTAATTGAAAACGTGTCTAGACCCAAACCATTTAGGTTGATCAATTCTTTATTGGGTCAAACAGCATAGGTTAAGTGGGCGGGTGCAAATATCCAATTGACTTGATTGGCTCAAAATAAATTAGACTTTAAAACAAAAAATAAATCTAACAGGAGCTAGCAATGAGTTTGGGCAGTTGTAAGCATTAATTAACAACGACAAATGAGTTTGTAGGGATGAAGAATTGCACCGTTCTTGCCACCTCTATTTCTTAAATTCCACACAGAATTGATACGATTTCATATAAGAATAAGAGTATTTCGTATAAAGAGAATTTCTATCTGGGACTTTATACCAATTAATTATTAACTATAGTTGTTGTTATTATTATTATTTTTCCCAATAAAATAAATTAATACTTTCAATTGAATCTTTTACTATTGTTATCTAATAAATAAATTCAATCTGAAAGCTCTGGATTTTGCAGAATTATTCCTTGTTCTTTTTCAGGAATGAAAAAGCTCTGCCTATGTTTTCCAAATTATTTCTTCAGAATTCCCAAAATGCCCCTACTCCCGCGGTTTTCATTTTTTTCACCGCGGCTGTCCCTTCTCGCATCTCCGTTTTATCAAGGTGCCCTTTTCGTGACAGTTATATTGTCACCAATAAGAGACCTTTTCTTTATATTTCTCTATTTTTGTAAATTCGTATCTATTTTTGGAACAAAAAGATCTTCCGAATTTTATGAGAAATATTAGACTTGAAAATTTCAGTTTTATTCCAGGTTTTTTAGTAGGTTTGTAACGATCTAACTCGAATGAATAGACTATATGCACTTATATAAAGCAACAAGTAAAATAAAGTGTGTGTATATAACATATTTTGTGATAATTTTGTTGGGAAAACGAAGAATTAAAAGTAAATCTTTGAGCTGAATTAAGGCGAGATCCGTTGATAAGATCAATCGGAGAATGGTTGGAACGTGTTCTCCTTCTATTGGGGATGAGCGTGATATATTCACATGTTCAATTTTATTTTTGAATGAATGAGATATTCAAGTCTAAAGTTTGTCTAATTCAAAAGTTATAAGGGATTAAAGGTAGTTAAAAACATTTAGTCCTACATTTGATATGAGGTGAAAGTTTGAAGTGCTTAAATAGAGAAAAAATTGGAACAAAGGGCGTGCCCTATGGGTACCTGGAGTTTTCGCGCTCGATTGGGGAAACCATACCCACACACGCGCGCGGCACCGGAGCCAGAGCTTGGGCTCGGGTCCGGGCGTGGGCACGGATCTAACCCGGTCCGGTTCTTTGAACCGGGCCACATGGGTGCGATTCTATAGCGAGTCTTGACCCGCTCCGCTACCCGAACCCGCGCTGCAACGGTTGAAAGAAACCGCTGTAGCGGACGGTTGAAAGAAACCGCTGTAGTGGTTCAGACAGGAACTATCGCAACTGTTCCTGAACGGATTTGCCCTCCAAACGGTTCCCAAGAATGCTATAAAGAATAAAGAATTAGAACGGATTTGTGGTTCCGTGGATTAAAAACACACAGCGAAAAGTACTCTCCTCTCCCTATTCTTAAATATAATTGTTGTCTGAATCTTTGTCTTCTTAAAACATTAATTCTTCTCTCCCTTTTTCTACAGTGAATAATCCTCGTTAAGGCAAATATTCTCTCTGAAATTTGCCTTCGTCCAACTGCATTGAATTCCTGTGAAGGTACTGATTAACAACAGTTCGATCGTACGGTGATTTGATAGTGCTATACAAATACCATGAAGGAGTATTGTATCTTGGGAGGCTAGCGTCCAGTAACCCGTTAGCACCATAGCGGGGGACGTAATTGTCTTAAGGAGATTCGCTATATGTGTACCTCACTCCAATTGCTGTATAATTGAACTAACATTCTTTATACATGGCTTATACTGAAATATTTATGTTCATAAATATATAACATTGATTAGTTGTTAGATCGATTCTTACATCTAACAAACTTAAGACAATTAGATTCTTGAAGTTACTTGCTTTTGTTCTGTTTGAATTACAAAAAAATCTGAAACTAATCAAGATAGTACCAGTAAGGCACTGAACATGCAAATTCAACAGATGATGGTGCCTGCTCCACCTCCTAACCCGAAGCCAGAAAAGTCAGGAAAATTCGATGGCACTGAATTCAAGAGATGGTAACAGAAGATGCTCTTCTACTTGACCACTCACCGGAACTCGGAACTGATCGGGACTCAGTCCTTTCAATTGATGCAACAAGGTGACTTCCTTTGTCAAAACTATATCTTAAACGGACTGGATGACTCTTTTACAATGTCTACAGTCCTATCACAACGACAAAGAAGTTATGGGCAAGTCTTAACTGAAGATGTTGGTACCAAGAAGTTTATCGTGGGACAATTTCTGGAGTACAAAATAGTGGACAATAAGACTGTGATCAGTTGGTGCAAGAATTTCAACTTATCTTGCATCAGATAGAGGATGAAGGTATGATTCTACTTGAAACTTTTCAGGTTGCTACCATCGTGGAGAAACTCCAACCTGCGTGGAGAGATTTCAAGAACTACCTAAAGCACAACGCAAGGAGCTGAAGTTGGAAGATCTCATTGTAAGGCTTCGGATTGAAGAGGACAATCTTAAGTTCGAGAAAAGGAGCAACAAAAACTCCTATGAATTCAAGGTCAATGTGATTGAAGACTCAAAGAAGAAAGCGTCTACTTCCAAAGGTTTGAAGCGGAAGAAAATTGCCCAGGGGTACAGAGGTAAGGACCAAGAAGGTAAGAACAAGCGCTTCAAGGGAACATGTTACATCTGCAACAAAAAGAGATACAAGGCGAATGAATATCGCAGTCGTCCCAACAAGAACAAGAAGGACCATCCACAGGCAAACCTGACCGACCATGCATCGCCAAGCCTATCAGCTATGGTGTCAAAAGTGAATCTGACAACCAACAACAAGAATTGGTGGGTAGACACTGGGGTTACTCGGCACATCTGCTCTGAGAAATTATTATTCTCTGATTATCAAAAATTAAAGCATGATGAGCATCTCTTCATGGGCAACTCAGCCATCTCTAAGGTTGAGGGAAAAGGAAAAGTCATCCTGAAGTGGACATCTGGGAAGAAGCTCACTCTGAACGATGTACTATATGTTTCAGATATCTGCAAAAACCTGATCTCAGAATCAATCCTTAGTAAGAAAAGTTTTAGAATGGTTTTCGAATCAGACAAGTTTGTACTTACTAAGGGTGGGATGTATGTGGGTAAGGGTATCTTGTTGATGACCTATTTAAGGCCAATGCTGCTGTAGTGGACAAAAAATTCATGTATCTATACCCAAAGCTCATAAATAAAGAAAAATCTTCTGTTTATTTGCTTGAATCTCCTATTTTATGGCATGCTAAATTAGGGCATGTAAATTATAAGTCTTTTCAAAACTTGTCTAATCTACGATATATTCCTAAACTAAATTTGGAAGAAATTCGTAAATGTGAGATTTATGTTGAGGCCAAGTTCGCAAAAAGTTTATTTCACTCAATTGATCGAAATACAGAACCTTTAGAGTTAATTCATAGCGACTTGTGTGACTTGAAATTTGCACCAATAAGGGGCGAGAAAAAAGTATTTTATTATTTTTATTTATGAGTGTGCAAGATATTGTTATGTGTATCTTTTAAACAGTAAGGATGAGGCAATGAATATGTTTCTAACATATAAAGCTGAAGTTGAGAATTAACTCAATAAGAATATAAAGATTCTAAAATCTGATCGAGGCGGAGAATATGAATCAAATGAATTTAGTGAGTTATGTGCTAAATTTGGTATAATTTATCAAACTACAGCACAATATACTTCTCAACAAAATGGGATTGCTGAACGAAAACAGAACATTGAAGGAGATGGTCAATATCATGCTCATAAGTTCTGGAGCTCCATAGAACTTGTGGGGGGAAGCTCTGTTAACTGTAAATTATATTCTAAATAGAGTACCCCACAAGATCTTATACCATTACCTCAAAATGTGGGGGTGCCTTGTAAAGGTACTAGCACCACTGCCTAAAATACTAAGTTGGAAGTAAAAATAATGGACTGCATATTCATACGTTATGCCTTGAATAGCAGTGCTTATAGATTTTTGGTACATAAATCAGAAATATCAGATATTCATGCAAACATGATTATCGAATATAGAAATGTTGTATTCTTTGAAGACATCTTTCCATAGAAACGGGAAGAAGATAAGACTTCTGCGACAAGAAAACACCAGATGGCATTCAGGGACGAAAACCCTAACGAACTAATTATTAATGCTAATGTTGAACCAAGAAGAAGTCAGAGATCAAGAATTTCAAAATCTTTTGGTCCAGATTTCATAACATATGCTATTGAAAGCGAGCCTCAAATATTTAAAGAGATTATATCTACCCCAGAAGTACGTATGTGAAAAGAAGGTATAAATAGCGAAATAGAATCCAACCTAAGCAATCATACTTGGGAATTGACAAACTTGCTCATGGCAGTAAATCAATTGGGAGTAAGTGGATTTTCAAAAGAAAATTAAAACCCGATGGATTTATTGATAAGTACAAGGCTAGATTAGTAGCCAAGGGTTATCGATAAAAGGAAGGGCTTGACCACGTCGATACTTATTTACCAGTAACAAGAATAACTTCCATTCGGATGTTAATTGTGATTGCAGTATTGCACAACTTAGATATTTATCAAATGAATGTCAAGACTGTATTCTTAAATGGTGAATTAAATGAAGAAATATATATGGAGCAACCTGAAGAATTTATATTCAAGGGCCAAGAAGAACATAAAAATGTAAATTAGTTAAATCCTTATATGGTCTAAAGCAGGCTCTAAAATAATGACATGAGAAATTCGATAGTGTCATGATCAAAGATGAATTCACTATCAATGAATGCGATAAATGTGTTTACACTAAAACTGTTGAAGATGCATGTATCATTGTTTGTCTATATGTAGATGACATGCTAATACTTGAGACTAAAAATTAAAGTTATTAAGTCCACTAAAAGAATGTTATCCAATAATTTTGATATGAAGGATATGGGGGTTGCTGATGTAATTTTGAGAATTAAAATCATAAGAACACCGATGGAATCAGTCTATTTCAATCTCACTACGTGGATAAGATGATAGAAAGTTTCAAGAACCATGAGATAAAAGAGAATATAAATCTTTTTCTCCTACACATCCACCTTTGAAAGAATACAAGAACTAGAGTACGACAGTTGGAGTATTCTCAGATTATTGAAAGTTTAATATATTTAATGAATGCACTAACCCGATATTGCTTATGATGTAACAAATTAAGCAAATATACTAGAAACCCTAGTGATGATCATTGAACTGCTTTACTACAAGTATTAGGTTACGTATCATATACCAAGGAATATGCCTTGATATATGGACATTATTCACCTGTACTTAAAAGATACAATGATGCTAATTGGATTGCAGATTCTGAAGAATCATAATCAACTAGCGAATACGTATTTACTCTTGGAGGCGCAGCAGTATCCTGGAAATCTTTTAAACAAACATGTATTGTCCGTTCCACAATGGAATCAGAATTCATAGCCTTAGATAAGCCTAGAGAAGAAGCAGAATGACTTCGATAATTTTTGAAAGATATACCTTTATGGCAAAAGCCAGCGCCCGCCATATGTATTCACTGCGATAATCAAGCAGCAATATTAGGGCACAAAATTTTATATATACGGTAAGTCTAGACATATTCGTCGTAGACATAATAACCGTTAAATAGTTGCTCTCAAATAGAATTATCTCTATTGACTTTGTATCGTCAAAAGATAATTTAGCGGACCCGTTTACTAAAAGTTTAAGTGGAGAGCGTATAAACTGCGCATCGAGGGGGATGGGTCTAAAAGTCTAACCTTACCGAGTCAGCTTAATGGAAACCTTAGCCACTAGAGATCCCACGAACCAAGTTTAAGAGAAAAAACTAGTTATGATTGACTCCGCGAATAAGCATTTAGAAGCTTGACTCCAACCCATTCCTATTGTGCACCCAAGTGCTTTCTACAAGTGGATTAAGGATAAGTTTAACACTTTTAATGATGTCTATATCTTGTTATTAAAACAAGTGGGGGTAGAGTAGACTACTCTTAATAGGACGATCACTTATATGAGTATAGAGTTAGGTCAGCTCTTTGGGAATCTCTATGGAGGCTGTTATTCCCTAAAGATACTCTCTGAAACTAAGAATGGTCAGGGCCAAAATGGACACAATGAGAACCAAAGTTGATTTTGAAAAGTTACTGTGTGAAGCTTGTTACCTTGGCTTACAATAACGACTGACAGTTAAGGACTTAGTTCACTGATTAGCCAGTAAGTTCGATAAAACTTTCTCTATAGCCAGTAAGTGTTTAAATAGAGAAAAATGGAAATAAAGAGCGTGCCCTTTGGGTACTTGGAGTTTTCATACGCGATTGGGGGAAACCATGCCCACACGCGCACCGCCGCCGCCCGCCCGGCGCACCGCCGGAGTCGGAGCTCGGGTCCGGGCCTGGGCGTGGGCACAGATCCAACCCGGTCTGGTTCTTTTTGAACCGAGCCATATGGGTGCGATTCTATAGCGGGTCAAGACCCGCTCTGGTACCCGAACCTACGCTGCAACAGTTGGAAGAAACCGCTGCAGCGGTTCCTGTCTGGAACAATTGCTCTAACGGTTCAGACAGGACCGTGTACCTGTTCCTGGACGGATTTGCCCTCCCCGGTTCCCAGGAGCGCTATAAATAGCGCTCCTCTCCGTGAATTAAAAACACACAGCGAAAAGTATCTCTCCTCTCCCTGTTAAGAATTTCAAATAGGAAGCAAGTCAATCTGAAAATTCAGATTTTTTGAAAGAAAATCTGAAGAAAAGATTCATTCTGAAAGAAGGCTTAGAAAATTCAACAGATTCTTAAATATAATTGTTGTCTGAATCTTTATCTTCCTAAGACATTAATTCTTCTCTCCCACGTTTCTCTACAGTGAATAATCCTCCAAAGTTTAGGCAAATATTCTCTCTGAAATTTGCCTTCGTCCAACTGCATTGAATTCATGTGAAGGTACTGATTAACTACGGTTAGACCGTACGGTGATTTGGTAGTACTATCCAAATACCATGAAGGAGTATTGTATCTTGGGAGACCAGCGTCCAGTAACCCGTTAGCACCGTAGTAGGGGACGTAATTGTCTTAAAGAGATTCGCTACATGCGTACCTCACTCAAATTGTTGTATAATTGAACTAACATTCTTTATACAGGGTTATACTGTAACGCCCCGGTCCCGCAGGTACGGGACGTTATGGCGACGTACATACGCGAGGTGAAAACACACTCACGAGTACGTTAAGCCTCAGGACAGGATATAACTTCCATATACACATGAGTTTCAGCATGAAATAAGTACAAGAATACCTGCAGAAGGGGTAGCGATCATAACAGATATGAAAAAGAGGGACAAATAAGATAACAGAAATAAATCACTAAAATACCTATGAATAGTCCGATGAGGAATCTCCCATGTGACTCCAAGGCACTCTCTGAAGCTACGGTAACTCGGATCTCCAACCTGGGCATGCAAACCCAGGGTCGTCAGAAAGCGACCTAGTGAGTGGTAAAATGAAGGAGGCAGTAATAGATATAATAGTAATACAAGCACGATAATAAGATATAATACAAGATGTGCTAATAGTGATACCATAGAATACGCATATACGAAGCCGTAGAAATATATAAACATGTTATCTTTTAGACCATCACTACCTAGCCGGTTATGATCAGGTCATGTCTATAGTCGTGTCCAGTTTATATCATGACTAATGTTGTACAGGCTAGTGGTGACGTGATAGAAAGGAACATGCTAGTGGTGACATGATAGAAATGAACATGCAGATGGGCATATGCAACATAACCATCCTACTGTGTTGTGCATAGTCAGCAGATAGACAATGTAAAACAGAATATAAGCAATACAAAGTATACATGTACATGCATAGTATGCCACCACAGAAAGTGTAACATGTAACAGGTAAAGTAACAAAGCATACATTGTTGGAACCTATTTCGATGAAGACGTTCGTGAAGATCAAATTCATTTGGAGCTCTAACACATGACGAATCAAGAGTCCGACATGATCAAGATGTGCCAAGAAGAGTTGATAGAGTGTGGGTTGTATATGTGGAATAGAATGTAAAAGCCTTGTCACAAACACTCATATCACAGCCTTGTTAGTCGACTTACAAAATCTTATAGTCGACTAATCAAGTGTGTAGTCGACTAACCCAAAAGCCCAAGTCGACTAATCCTGTGTCCTGAAACAGCCCAACTCTCTGTTTCTGTATTAGTCGACCAACAGTCAACTATAGTCGACTAATACATGTTCTAGTCGACTAACCCTTGTCCCCAAGTCGACTAATAACTGGTCAAGTCGACTATAAAGTAGTTGCAGTCGACTTGAAGTAGTTATTCTGAAACTGTTCTTCCAACGGCCACTGACCTAGTCGACTAATAGCTAAACATAGTCGACTAATAGAAGGAATTTTGCCTAGGTTAGTCGACTAACTCCATGGGCAAGTCGACTAATAGGCAGTTCTGACTGTTGGACAGTTTTCATTATCAGGTCTTTTGTGCAACTGTTTTCAACGTTCCTTTGATTCAAATTGCACCTATTAACTCCCTAACTAACCCTAGTCTTCAGCTATAAATAGGGAAGTTATTGCAAAGGCCAAAGTCAAGAAATTACCAAGAGTTTTTATCAGTTTTCCGAAAGTCAAAATCTGAAAATCTGAAAACTGTTTTTCTAACTTCAGTCTTCACCAAAAGCCAATTCCTATTATGAAGTCTTCTGAATTTTTTGTTTCCTATACTGTACCTTGTCCACATACACATCTGTACCAAGGCTTATAGGATAAAAGTATTGTAATTCTCAAAGTGTTCATTGTACACGGGAGGCTTCTTGGTTGAAGAGGCAAGTTGTACAAGGTGTCCATTGTACACGGGAGGCTTCTTGGTTGTAGAGGCAGTTGTACAAAGGTAAAAGGTATTCTCTTGGTGGAAGAGAAGGTGTACACATTTGGCGAAGGGGATTCGACAAGTGGTGTACATGTTGTATTGATTTTGGGTGGCAAAATCAAGGTTAAAGGAAAATCTCAAGCGGGTGGCTTGGGGACTGGATGTAGGTCACAAGGACCGAACCAGGATAAATCTCTTTGTTTGCGTTTGTCAATTTCTGAGATTTGTTTTCCTTTACATGCAAGTTATTTATTTTGTTTATTTACTTAACGCTAATCCTTCTAGTTTTAGATTTGTGTTGACTTGAGTTATTTCAGATCTATAGTTGCCTACAAGAGATAATTCCGCAATTAGTCCTTATCTCAACGATCCAACAATTGGTATCAGAGCAGGGGAGAGCCAAGTTCATCAATAGGCAACAACCATACCAAATCCTACATTTGGTATCAGAGCGAGGGTCATCAACCGGCATCTACATTCCTACTTCATCAACCGGAGTACACGCTCTGATCCTATATTTGATATCAGGGCGGATACAAGTCAACAACAAAGATGGCAACGGAGTTTTCATCATCCCAATACAAAGAAGGTCATTCTACACAACGTCCACCGCTATTTGACGGAACCAACTATAACTATTGGAAGTGTAGAATGAAGATATACTTGCAGTCACTCAACTACGACCTTTGGAACATCGTAGAAGCATCATACACCAAGCCTACAACCAACTACAACGCTTGGAGTGAAGATCAAAAGAAGAACGCGAACCTTGATGCCAAAGCGATGAATGCTCTATTCTGTGCCCTAACCAAAGAAGAGTTCAACCGTGTTTCAACAGCAACTTCTGCACATCAAATATGGCATACTCTTCAGGTAACACACGAAGGCACTAATAAAGTTAAGGAGTCTAAAATATCTGTTCTTGTCCACAGGTTTGAGTTATTCAAAATGGAGAATGAAACCATATCCGAGATGGTTACAAGATTCACCGACATCACCAATACATTAGCATCCCTTGGAAAGGACTACACCCAAGTCGAAAGAGTTCGAAAGATCCTTCGTGCACTCACACCAGAATGGGAGAAGAAGACAACCGCCATTGAAGAGGCGAATGATCTCTCAACTATGACATTAGAAAACCTAATCGGTAATCTAATGGCATATGAAGTGCAGTTAGAAGAAAGGAAGAAGGACGAACGACAACACCGTTCAAAGAAGAAAGAACTCGCCTTCCATGCATCTTCCGACACGGACAATGATGACGAAGAGGAGATGGCAATGCTCTCAAAGAAGTTCAGAAAATTTCTTAAGCAAGATAAATTCAAGTGTTTTAATTATGATAAACCAGGACATATGAAGATGGATTGCCCTTTGCTCAAGAAGAAAGATAAGTACAAGAGTAAGAAGTTCAGAAAGAAGAAGAACTACGAAGTATCTTCAGAATATAGTGATTCCTCATCTTCTGATGAAGAAGAATCCACTGAACATGTTAACTTATGTTACATGGCCATAGAAGATGAAGAGGTATCGTTTTCTAAACTCTCTGATGCATTTAATGAGTTATTTATGAATCTGAAAAATGAAAAACTGAAAAACAGAGTTTTGTTAAAAGAAAATGAGAAACTTTTACAGGAAAATTCTGTTTATGCATTACAATGTTCTTCTATAAATTCTCAACAAGATGAAACTGAAAATGTCATATCATTCTTGAAACTTGAAAATGAGAAGTTTATAAAAGAAAACATTTTTCTGAAAATGGAAACTAAGTCTTTGAATGATAGAATTTCTATATTAGATAAAGACATGTTAGTTTTCAAAAAGAAATATGAAGATCTTTTGCAAAATGTGACTAAGTTTAATAAAGGAAAAGAAAATTTGAATGCTTTATTATCTTTTCAGAATTTGTCACATGATAATCATGGTATTGGATTTATTGCAAAATCTTCATGTTATAATAATCCATATAGTTCTTTTGTAAAAAGAAAGCCTAAGAAAAGTAAGTTTATATGGATTCCTAAAAATTTAAGTTTTCATGATAAAAATACATATATTGCTTCATACATTCATGATATATGTGATTCTTGCAATTATGTATATACTAACAGGTGGAAACTAAATTCTAAATAGATTTGGAGTCCTAAAGGTTAGATATGATCTTTTATATTTGGTACCAACTAACGTTTATCTTGCAGGTACCATATAAAAAAAATTTGATAAAGATCAACTATGTATATATGTACTAATATATTTGTTGCAGGGGGAGAACAAAATATTTCTCTATCTGTTATAACCCATTTCTGCAGGGGGAGGAAAAGATAACATATTTTCTGCAGGGGGAGGACTTGTGCACACAAAGCGTCGTCATCAAAAAGGGGGAGAATGTTGGAACCTATTTCGATGAAGACGTTCGTGAAGATCAAATTCATTTGGAGCTCTAACACATGACGAATCAAGAGTCCGACATGATCAAGATGTGCCAAGAAGAGTTGATAGAGTGTGGGTTGTATATGTAGAATAGAATGTAAAAGCCTTGTCACAAACACTCATATCACAGCCTTGTTAGTCGACTTACAAAATCTTATAGTCGACTAATCAAGTGTGTAGTCGACTAACCCAAAAGCCCAAGTCGACTAATCCTGTGTCCTGAAACAGCCAACTCTCTGTTTCTGTATTAGTCGACCAACAGTCAACTATAGTCGACTAATACATGTTCTAGTCGACTAACCCTTGTCCCCAAGTCAACTAATAACTGGTCAAGTCGACTATAAAGTAGTTGCAGTCGACTTGAAGTAGTTATTCTGAAACTGTTCTTCCAACGGCCACTGACCTAGTCGACTAATAGCTAAACATAGTCGACTAATAGAAGGAATTTTGCCTAGGTTAGTCGACTAACTCCATGGGCAAGTCGACTAATAGGCAGTTCTGACTGTTGGACAGTTTTCATTATCTGGTCTTTTGTGCAACTGTTTTCAACGTTCCTTTGATTCAAATTGCACCTATTAACTCCCTAACTAACCCTAGTCTTCAGCTATAAATAGGGAAGTTATTGCAAAGGCCAAAGTCAAAAAATTACCAAGAGTTTTTATCAGTTTTCCAAAAGTCAAAATCTGAAAATCTGAAAACTGTTTTTCTAACTTCAGTCTTCACCAAAGCCAATTCCTATTGTGAAGTCTTCTGAACTTTTTTGTTTCCTATACTGTACCTTGTCCACATACACATCTGTACCAAGGCTTATAGGATAAAAGTATTGTAATTCTCAAAGTGTTCATTGTACATGGGAGGCTTCTTGGTTGAAGAGGCAAGTTGTACAAGGTGTCCATTGTACACGGGAGGCTTCTTGGTTGTAGAGGCAGTTGTACAAAGGTAAAAGGTGTTCTCTTGGTGGAAGAGAAGGTGTACACATTTGGCGAAGGGGATTCGACAAGTGGTGTACATGTTGTATTGATTTTGGGTGACAAAATCAAGGTTAAAGGAAAATCTCAAGCGGGTGGCTTGGGGACTGGATGTAGGTCACAAGGACCGAACCAGGATAAATCTCTTTGTTTGCGTTTGTCAATTTCTGAGATTTGTTTTCCTTTACATGCAAGTTATTTATTTTGTTTATTTACTTAACGCTAATCCTTCTAGTTTTAGATTTGTGTTGACTTGAGTTATTTCAGATCTATAGTTGCCTACAAGAGATAATTTCGCAATTAGTCCTTATCTCAACGATCCAACATACATGTCACATGATAGCAGATAAATGATCAAGAACAGGGACAAATACAACTAAACAATAATCTACATGTATCAGACAAGTCATGTTATTTATACAATTGTAGCAATCAGTACCACCTGGTATTGTAATCACTCTCTTCCAGTGTCCCATACCACTGGCAGTTCATACTGGAGCCCGCACTCCAGTCGAACCCATCCGGACATGGCCTACGGGTACCATTATCCAAACGAGAGAGTAATCCAATAACAAGTGTTCCCGACGTCACTATTGTGTATACTGTTTTATTATGTAAATTGGAAAACCCATGGTCGAGGAGTTCTTATCGGGTGGATGTATCCTGTGCATACCCGGGATCACGGCCTTAAACAAGCCCCTGGCTGCTAAGACCAGGGCCCTCCGCTAAGAGGGGAGCATGAATCAAGTAACAAGAGCTCATGGAGCAATTGGTAGGTAGCACTGCCGTCCCCTGCAGTGGGAAAACAATATGGATCCAGTACATCACCCGATAAGATCTAATCAACCGTCAAGTCTCCCCCATACCCAAGTTAGCTTTATGATCTGTTATATCAAGTATACAATGTAACAAGAATAACTACCGTACATGATACGGGTAACATGATAACTGGACCTGAGCTCTGTTGATAGCGTAGAACAATATCACGGGAATCAGGAACAATATAACATGAACAAGATAACATGAACAATATACCGGGAAACGGGAACAATAGATGTGGAAGTCCACATATCGCATATCAACAGCTCTCATGTCCAGTAACGGAAATATCCATATCAGTAACAGGAAATAATCATGTAACATGAATACGGTAACATGAAACAATAATACATGTAATATGCACGGTGATCTATATGACAAGAATAATTAAATCATGTATGCACGTGTAACAGTGATATGCCGAGAATCCATGTAATGATGATAACGGTATAGGATATGACGGTATGCCGTGAAGTGGTGTACATGAATACGAACATGAGACGTGTCATAGTATCTGTGCAATATGTACAAGTAATACCAATGAGCAGTGTCTAATATCATGTATAGTGAACTATCGTATCAGTATAAGGATGATAACATATGACATGCGGTACTTATCTTTGTACTAGTGGAACATAAATGTGTGGCTATAATTCATGTAACAGTACATGTAATAATGGTAGCCCGTGTATCCTATAATATCATGTCCTGTGAATTATAGTAACAGTGTCTAGCATGCATGTCTAGTGACAGTGTCGTGTCATAGCGTATCTGTGAAACCGTATGCAGGTAAAGTTACTTTGATGCGATACATGACATGATAGTGTCCAAACATATGGTGACATAGGGGGCCGGATGTCAGTGGTCCATGAACATGACCTAACAGGTATCCAGTGTCACACTCTACGTCTATTAGGTATCAGGCATATTTAAGTACAGTGTTTATTACAATGTTTTAATATGGTGTACCAATTAGGATTTACCGGTAATTAATAAAGCAACCAAGTTCAATTAATAGACTAAAAAGATAATTTATAAAATAAAATAAACTGTAACGCCCTGATCCCGCGGGTACGGGGACGTCACTGCAACGCATATACGCAGGTCAGAAATACCCTCACGTATATACGCTAAGCATCAATACATGCAAGAATCAGAGTACGGAAGCAAGTAGTGCATTATACATTCCAATACATGAGTCCAATTACAGAGTTATCACCAGAGGTGATCTAATATTATAATAATATTACATCACCTGATAGGCGCAATTGCGAGAATACAAGAAATATACATATATGAGCAGTACAAAAGGATGCTCACGAGATAGCTGGAGGTATCGCGAGCAAATCAGGAGGTGCAAGGATGGGACTGGAGCTACAGCTGATCTGACCGCTCCACAGAAGTAAACTTGGTCCTCAGCAAGAAGAATCCTCTAGCTCCAAGCTCCAGGACCTGGACGTGAGAATCCAGGGGAGTCAGATGAAACTCCCCAGGCGAGTAGTAATACGAAAGCCAAATGGCGAGTATAGGTAAGCACATGCGTATCAGTAAATCTGGATTATAAGCATGAAAATCATGTTGTAGACATAAGCATGTAGGAACAAATAGAATGTAGTAGGTGGCATCCATGGTATAACAGGATAAGCAGTAAAGTGGATAGAGCAATACTAGTCATCTCCTAAGTTAACATAAAACCGATAAAACAGAATAAAAACCGATTACGAGTAAATCCAATTGTGCAGGTCTAGGTTATGGCTCCATGAGATTAGTACCTCGAAGGAATAATCCAAACAAGGAAACCCTCATCCATATACCTTTACCTCATGTCACCGTAACCTGAACTTGTACAGCTCGAGTTACAAAACAATACGATGGAATCATATTAGAATTATTATTATGATTAGGCTGTCTAAGTTGTAGGTTTTAGTATGCGTCCCATTACACATACTTCTACTTACAACTTATAGAGCAAGTTATCTGGAAACTGATTAAAGTTCGATGAATCATGTTCTGGATGGGACCCGTACATGCCCGGGACAACGGTTCAGGAGTATCCGGTGCTGAGCCGGAACGTACCGCTAGGTACCGGGACTTATGGGGACGCCCGAACAGGAATAGAGTATCGCAGATCCCATAGAAATAGGTCTAGGGCGTGTGCATACCCGGCATGAAAATCAGGAGTAGGGGTGCCAGTACACCCCACGGAATCCCTGGTGGCCGCCAGGTAATCCCTCAAGTATGTGGCCACGCGTGACTCGATAGTGCCACCATGAACATGATTAATCAGGGCCCATCAGTTTCCCCCAAACCGGTGCAAGTTGTCTAATTATAATAATATATCAAGTAAACGGACATGATCAGGAATTCAGGATTACATAACAGGAATCATGACAGGAGTCATAGCAGGAAATCAGGTTCAGACAGGAGGTACTCCTACAGATTCAAGAGGTGGCCCCCACAGATTCAAGAGGTGGCCCCCACCACGAGTGTGATGTGGCACTTTGTTCCGTGTGGCACTTTGTTCTGCAGAGATGGATTCTAGAGGTGGCCCCCACAGATTCAAGAGGTGGCCCCCACCACGAGTGTGATGTGGCACTTTGTTCCGTGTGGCACTTAGTTCCATTCAGGACTTGACTGGAACATGTAGTACAACATGAGTAAGTGTCAAGTAGGAGTATACCAGACGCAGGAAATAGCAGACGCGGGGTTCGCGTTGCAAGAATGGTAGACGCGGGAAATGGCAGACGCGGGGTAGCAGACGCGGAATAGCAGACGCGGAATAGCAGACGCGGGGTTCGCGTCGCAAGATGCCTCAAACGCGAGGTCTGCGTTCAAGTCAGGACGCAAGGAAAGCGCGGACGCGGATAAAACTCTGCGTCACGGCAAAATGAATAGGACAAAGACGCGGGCATGGGATCCGCGTTAGGAAGCAAACAGAGAGAAGGGAAGGTGATATTTGTCCAGTGACAAGTCATGAATGATAATGTATGATACAAGTCCCGAGGATGAGGTCCATGTTCAAGGAGTGATTAACCACTGCAAACAGTCCAGATTAGTCGACTAGGGAGATATGGTAGTCGACTAGGGAGGGAGTTAGTCGACTATAGAGGAGGATCAAGTCGACTAGTCAAGTTGCGTTTGGAAATGGCGCGTCTCAGGAAAATGGCGCGTTTCAGGAAATGGCGCGTCTCAGGAGATGGCATTAGTCGACTGGGAAAATGGATAGTCGACTAGTCAAGTTCGCGTCTAAGAGGACCGCGTTCTCAGAAGGAAAGATAGTCGACTAGACGCGAGGGGCAAGTCGACTAAAGAAGCCTGCGTCACAAGGAACCAGACTGCGTTTCAAGGGGTTAGTCGACTTATGATTTGGGCAAGTCGACTAAATACTGCAAAACAGTGAGCATAAACAGCCATTTAAGAGTTATGGTTTTTGTTGATAAAAATACAAGTTTATCCAAGTCCTTGGCGAGGAAAAGCACTCGCATAACCAGTAGGGAATCATGAGGAAAAGCGAGATCACTCACATAACTAATAAAGTAGGAGATCAAGAGAAAAGCGAGATAACTCGCCTAACAAGATCTTTGCTGCGTTCAACAAAGGGAAATTCGGCCCCAATCTAAAAGGAGGGTACCGGCCCTAAGTCTTGCCGCCGGAGAAGAACGCGGCCAAAATCCTAAAGGAGTGGCCGGTCTTCACAAGTGATGGAGAGAGGTTGAAGAAGGTGGTATGGGGATGTTATTGTGGAGAAGATGGAGTTTGGGTAAACAAAGGAAGCAAGAGAAGGAGCTCTCTCTCGGTGGTTCCTCTATTGGGAGCCGCAGGAAGCAAAGAAGAAAAAGAAGAAGAAGTAAAATGAAGGGAGAGAAAAGGAGAGGGGGTATTTATAGGAGTTGGATTGTGAAGTGATGCAAATGAATAAAGGAGAGGGGGGTTTGTGTAAAATTGGGGAGTTAGGTGACTCTCTCCTTTGACCAGCTATGATGATGAGAGGGGAATGGGGGTCTCTTGGGAATGACACTTTGGAAGAGAAGAATTAAATGAAGAGAGAGAAAAAGGTAAAAGAATGAATGTAATAATGTGTACATCATATAAGACAAAAGAAACAAATGAGGGGAACTTGCGTTTCCCTCTCTCAAACGCAGCACACATTCTGCGTTTAGGCTAAATGGGCTAAACGCGGGAATTAAAGCCGCGTTTAGGGAATAAGCCAAAAGCTGCGTTTAATAGAGGAGAGAGAAAATCATGATAATTGATGGGATTTGATCTGAAGTGCATTAAATGCAACATGGGGAGGATCTTCACAATAAATGCAGAATCCCAGGTAGGTGAGATCCGCGTTTGAGGAAGGAGAGAGAAAATGGGAAAAGACAGAGTAGAATATATGGGGTAATTCCTCGGTAACTGGGAAAACATCGGAAAAGCCCAAAAATGAAGTAACTCGGAAAGTTTCCCAAAAATTCTCAAAAATCATAAATATTATAAAATGATTTTTAGTGAAATCGGTTTTCAGAAATTCAATCTCCTTTTCAAGGTAAAAATCATAAGGTCAACCGTCAATCTCGGTATACGCCGGATTGACCGGGTTTTGATAAAATCTGATAAATCCCAGAAAATGTATTTAGATAGAAAATATGATTTTAAGAAATAATGTCTAAAGGCCCTTTTAGAAATTCCAAACCGTTTGTAAATAAAAATCCGGGAATCGGTCAACGGTACTGGCCGACACCGGTTTTGAAGATTTTCAACCTAATTCCGGAAAATTCCAGAAAATCATAAAAAATCTAGAATATTGGAAAACGATGTTTAAAACTGAAATCGGTCAAATCGGAATACCAGAATGTCCAAACCGAGCAATACTCTGGGATCGGGCCTTCGGTTTAAATTAAGGTTGACTCCGAATCCACGAATCCAAATCCAAGACAAAATAATCATATAAAGAATTCATAATACAAAACAAATACAGGAAGCAAATCAAAAAATACGATCGAGAAATCTGAATACGCAACTAAGTACGTATTCCAGGAACGGGGTATTACAATCCATCCACCTTACAAAAATTGCGTCCTCGCAATTTCGTTAAGGGGTAAATTGAACACAAGGAGGACAAAGGTTGGAATAAAGGCTTCATAAAACCAAAACAGGATTAAGATGATCACAGGAAGGACCAGGATGGGCAATGAGAATAGGATAAGGAGGAATATCCACGAAGGATTACCAACTCAAAATACAAAAGGTCAGGGGGGTGCTGTCACAGTGACTTCCTCAAGGTTCCTGTTCCAGATACTGAGCTTCATACTCTACTGCTGCTTCCTCTGATACCTCTGCCGCCATGTTGTGAACTTGGCCCCTGCCATAGTCTGCTCTGGGTCTTGCTCCTCTCTGTGGGTGATCATGTTGCTGAGGCGGAAATGGAGTTCTTCGGTCCACGGGTTCTGGGTTCCTTCTCAGTGGTGGAGCTGGAAGTGCCGGGGGTGCTGCTCGTGCTGGAATTGCTGGTGGTATTGGGAAATTCCTCTTGAATGGACAATCACCTATAGAGTGATTTCCAGATCCACAGACCAAGCATAGCCTATTAGCTCTTCGGCAATTGCGTTGGATGTGTCCGGGCTTCCGGCAGTACCCGCATATCATCTGCTGGGGAGGTTGGAATGGTCGCTTAATCACTGGACCATGGTTTGTCCTAGCTGTATCTTCCTCACTTATCGACTGAAAGGGCCTCTTCACTGACTTGTTCTGCACCTGGTTCTCATTCTTCTTCTCCAGTCCCCTTTCTACTTCACGGGCAATGGAGAGAACCTGAGAATATGTCTTCAGCTGTTGAGGAATAAGGAACATCTGGACATCCATCTTCAGTCCTTGCTGAAATCTGCTCGCCCATTTTTCTTCATCTGACACCATGTAGGGAGCAAATCTGCTGAGCCTTAAGAATTCAGCAGCATACTCATCCACTGACCGATTGCGCTGCTGCAGGCGGATAAATTGTTCTTCCATTTCCTTCTGAGCTGTTGCCGGGAAGAATCTCTCGTAAAAACCCTTTGAGAATTGATCCCATGTGATGGGTTTCTCCAGTGTTGCCTCTTCAGCCAACCACCAGGCTGGCCACATCTCTCAGCTGTATCTTGGCCACTTCCACTTGGTTCTCATCAGGAACTCGGGCCGCCTTCAAGAGATCTGTTGTGTCTATCAGCCACTGTTCTGCATCCAGAGGCTTCTCCGTTCCCGAAAAAACTGCCGGCTGTAATCTCCTGAAATCTGACACATTGCCTGGCCTCTGTTCTCGGGGTGCAACCAACAGTCCTTGACGCAGAAGCTCTGTCTGCTGTTGTTGACTCTGCATCATCCCTTGAAGTATTCTTATCATACCATCACTGTCTCTGTTGGGTCCATCTTGAGAGGTACTAGGACCATTGCGTGTTCCCCATCTTTCCATATTTGAGTTGGTAAAAAGGGTGACAAGAAGGAGCTGGAAGGTAAAAGATTGATGGGTCTCAGGACACAAGGAATGGATCAGAAGAAAGAAAAAGATAACTCTGTACTTGTAGTTGGAATGTATAACCAGGACTCATGCATTCCAGTTGCAAATTGCTTTACCATTAATTTGCCATCTGGACGTACTGAGGAAGTAAGAGCCTAAGCTCTGATACCAACCTGTAACGCCCCGATCCCGCGGGTACGGGGACGTCACTGCAACGCATATACGCAGGTCAGAAATACCCTCACGTATATACGCTAAGCATCAATACATGCAAGAATCAGAGTACGGAAGCAAGTGGTGCATTATACATTCCAATACATGAGTCCAATTACAGAGTTATCACCAGAGGTGATCTAATATTATAATAATATTACCTCACCTGATAGGCGCAATTGCGAGAATACAAGAAATATACATATATGAGCAGTACAAAAGGATGCTCACGAGATAGCTGGAGGTATCGCGAGCAAATCAGGAGGTGCAAGGATGGGACTGGAGCTACAGCTGATCTGACCGCTCCACAGAAGTAAACTTGGTCCTCAGCAAGAAGAATCCTCTAGCTCCAAGCTCCAGGACCTGGACGTGAGAATCCAGGGGAGTCAGATGAAACTCCCCAGGCGAGTAGTAATACGAAAGCCAAATGGCGAGTATAGGTAAGCACATGCGTATCAGTAAATCTGGATTATAAGCATGAAAATCATGTTGTAGACATAAGCATGTAGGAACAAATAGAATGTAGTAGGTGGCATCCATGGTATAACAGGATAAGCAGTAAAGTGGATAGAGCAATACTAGTCATCTCCTAAGTTAACATAAAACCGATAAAACAGAATAAAAACCGATTACGAGTAAATCCAATTGTGCAGGTCTAGGTTATGGCTCCATGAGATTAGTACCTCGAAGGAATAATCCAAACAAGGAAACCCTCATCCATATACCTTTACCTCATGTCACCGTAACCTGAACTTGTACAGCTCGAGTTACAAAACAATACGATGGAATCATATTAGAATTATTATTATGATTAGGCTGTCTAAGTTGTAGGTTTTAGTATGCGTCCCATTACACATACTTCTACTTACAACTTATAGAGCAAGTTATCTGGAAACTGATTAAAGTTCGATGAATCATGTTCTGGATGGGACCCGTACATGCCCGGGACAACGGTTCAGGAGTATCCGGTGCTGAGCCGGAACGTACCGCTAGGTACCGGGACTTATGGGGACGCCCGAACAGGAATAGAGTATCGCAGATCCCATAGAAATAGGTCTAGGGCGTGTGCATACCCGGCATGAAAATCAGGAGTAGGGGTGCCAGTACACCCCACGGAATCCCTGGTGGCCGCCAGGTAATCCCTCAAGTATGTGGCCACGCGTGACTCGATAGTGCCACCATGAACATGATTAATCAGGGCCCATCAGTTTCCCCCAAACCGGTGCAAGTTGTCTAATTATAATAATATATCAAGTAAACAGGACATGATCAGGAATTCAGGATTACATAACAGGAATCATGACAGGAGTCATAGCAGGAAATCAGGTTCAGACAGGAGGTACTCCTACAGATTCAAGAGGTGGCCCCCACAGATTCAAGAGGTGGCCCCCACCACGAGTGTGATGTGGCACTTTGTTCCGTGTGGCACTTTGTTCTGCAGAGATGGATTCTAGAGGTGGCCCCCACAGATTCAAGAGGTGGCCCCCACCACGAGTGTGATGTGGCACTTTGTTCCGTGTGGCACTTAGTTCCATTCAGGACTTGACGGGAACATGTAGTACAACATGAGTAAGTGTCAAGTAGGAGTATACCAGACGCAGGAAATAGCAGACGCGGGGTTCGCGTTGCAAGAATGGTAGACGCGGAAATGGCAGACGCGGGGTAGCAGACGCGGAATAGCAGACGCGGAATAGCAGACGCGGGGTTCGCGTCGCAAGATGCCTCAAACGCGAGGTCTGTGTTCAAGTCAGGACGCAAGGAAAGCGCGGACGCGGATAAAACTCTGCGTCACGGCAAAATGAATAGGACAAAGACGCGGGCATGGGATCCGCGTTAGGAAGCAAACAGAGAGAAGGGAAGGTGATTTTTGTCCAGTGACAAGTCATGAATGATAATGTATGATACAAGTCCCGAGGATGAGGTCCATGTTCAAGGAGTGATTAACCACTGCAAACAGTCCAGATTAGTCGACTAGGGAGATATGGTAGTCGACTAGGGAGGGAGTTAGTCGACTATAGAGGAGGATCAAGTCGACTAGTCAAGTTGCGTTTGGAAATGGCGCGTCTCAGGAAAATGGCGCGTTTCAGGAAATGGCGCGTCTCAGGAGATGGCGTTAGTCGACTGGGAAAATGGATAGTCGACTAGTCAAGTTCGCGTCTAAGAGGACCGCGTTCTCAGAAGGAAAGATAGTCGACTAGACGCGAGGGGCAAGTCGACTAAAGGAGCCTGCGTCACAAGGAACCAGACTGCGTTTCAAGGGTTAGTCGACTTATGATTTGGGCAAGTCGACTAAATACTGCAAAACAGTGAGCATAAACAGCCATTTAAGAGTTATGGTTTTTGTTAATAAAAATACAAGTTTATCCAAGTCCTTGGCGAGGAAAAGCACTCGCATAACCAGTAGGGAATCATGAGGAAAAGCGAGATCACTCGCATAACTAATAAAGTAGGAGATCAAGAGAAAAGCGAGATAACTCGCCTAACAAGATCTTTGCTGCGTTCAACAAAGGGAAATTCGGCCCCAATCCAAAAGGAGGGTACCGGCCCTAAGTCTTGCCGCCGGAGAAGAACGCGGCCAAAATCCTAAAGGAGTGGCCGGTCTTCACAAGTGATGGAGAGAGGTTGAAGAAGGTGGTATGGGGATGTTGTTGTGGAGAAGATGGAGTTTGGGTAAACAAAGGAAGCAAGAGAAGGAGCTCTCTCTCGGTGGTTCCTCTATTGGGAGCCGCAGGAAGCAAAGAAGAAAAAGAAGAAGAAGTAAAATGAAGGGAGAGAAAAGGAGAGGGGGTATTTATAGGAGTTGGATTGTGAAGTGATGCAAATGAATAAAGGAGAGGGGGGTTTGTGTAAAATTGGGGAGTTAGGTGACTCTCTCCTTTGACCAGCTATGATGATGAGAGGGGAATGGGGGTCTCTTGGGAATGACACTTTGGAAGAGAAGAATTAAATGAAGAGAGAGAAAAAGGTAAAAGAATGAATGTAATAATGTGTACATCATATAAGACAAAAGAAACAAATGAGGGGAACTTACGTTTCCCTCTCTCAAACGCAGCACACATTCTGCGTTTAGGCTAAATGGGCTAAACGCGGGAATTAAAGCCGCGTTTAGGGAATAAGCCAAAAGCTGCGTTTAATAGAGGAGAGAGAAAATCATGATAATTGATGGGATTTGATCTGAAGTGCATTAAATGCAACATGGGGAGGATCTTCACAATAAATGCAGAATCCCAGGTAGGTGAGATCCGCGTTTGAGGAAGGAGAGAGAAAATGGGGAAAGACAGAGTAGAATATATGGGGTAATTCCTCGGTAACTGGGAAAACACCGGAAAAGCCCAAAAATGAAGTAACTCGGAAAGTTTCCCAAAAATTCTCAAAAATCATAAATATTATAAAATGATTTTTAGTGAAATCGGTTTTCAGAAATTCAATCTCCTTTTCAAGGTAAAAATTATAAGGTCAACGGTCAATCTCGGTATACGCCGGATTGACCGGGTTTTGATAAAATCTGATAAATCCCAGAAAATATATTTAGATAGAAAATATGATTTTAAGAAATAATGTCTAAAGGCACTTTTAGAAATTCCAAACCGTTTGTAAATAAAAATCCGTGAATCGGTCAACGGTACTGGCCGACACCGGTTTTGAAGATTTTCAACCTAATTCCGGAAAATTCCAGAAAATCATAAAAAATCTAGAATATTGGAAAACGATGTTTAAAACTGAAATCGGTCAAATCGGAATACCAGAATGTCCAAACCGAGCAATACTCTGGGATCGGGCCTTCGGTTTAAATTAAGGTTGACTCCGAATCCACGAATCCAAATCCAAGACAAAATAATCATATAAAGAATTCATAATACAAAACAAATACAGGAAGCAAATCGAAAAATACGATCGAGAAATCTGAATACGCAACTAAGTACGTATTCCAGGAACGGGGTATTACATAAACACTCACAAACTGGCCATGGAAATGTAGCTCTCTTTCTCACGATCCCAACGGATCCAGAATCGTCCAAATCGGAGTCCTGATACTCCCGATATCGCCCGAATACTTTCTTAGGTTGAATGCGGGTAAACGGGTTAACGGGTCGGTTTAGATCCGATACCCAAACCCAATGACTTAAGTGGAAGTGGGTTAGTGGGTTAATGGGTAGGGCTTATAAGGTAACGGATTTCCAAGCAACCAATAGGACTATAGTGGGTTCGGGTGTGAACCTGAACCCAACAACACACACATACTCACACACACTCACTCCCACACGCACAGACACTCTCACACATACAGACACACACTCATACTCCCACACTCTCACTCACGCGCGCGCACACACACACTCACACGCACACACAGCACCCACACAGCACACACACCTCACACACCCACACACAGCGCGCGCACACACACAGCACACCACCACCCACACACACACAGCACACACACACCACACGCAGCAGCAGCAGCAGAGGCGCTGCTGCTGCGCGCCCATGGCCGGCCAGCGCTGCTGGCCGGCGGAGGAGGAGCCCGCCGGCGGTGGGTCTGGCCGAGGGGAGTGAGAGAGAGAGAGAGAGTGTGAGGGCGTGAGAGAGAGAACAGGGAAAAGAGGGGGTTGGCCTGGGGGTTGCGGCCGGCGACGGTGGCTGCGGCGGCCGGCCGGGGACCGCGCCTGCGGCGCGTGGCCAGGAGTGGCACGGCGGTGGCGCGCCGGCCACTGGCCGTGGTTGCGGGTCTCGTCCAGAGGGAGAAAGAGATGGGAGATTGAGAAATTAGGAGAGAGAGAAGGTTTTGTGGAGAGAGAGAGAGAGATTTTTGATAATTAGAGAGGGAATTAGAGAGGAGAGAGAGAGAGAGATTTTGTATTTAAAGGGGAGAGAGAGGCGGTGGGTAGGTCGGTGGGAGGAATTCTCTGGAGATGTGGAGAAGAGAAGAGAAAGGAAAAGAAAAGAAAAAGAAAATAATAATTTACTAATATTTTAATATGGTCAAAAAGTGACGAGCTCCGAATGATGCCCAAAAATTACAGAAAATAGAAAATATTATCCTGAGACGTAAGATAAAGACGGTTTGCGGAAATTCAATCCTGTTTGCAAATTAAAAATCCCGGAAGATATCGCCGGCGCTGGGCGACACCGGTTTTGCCCGGATTTCGATAAATTCAGGAAAATCCCCAAAAATACCCTATCATAGATAATACGATTCTAAGACACCTGGTGGAAGCAAATTCTAAAAATTGTACTCCGTTTGTGAAATAAAAATCGTAAAGCCTATTATCGGTATCGGTCGACACCGAATACGGAGATTTGCCAAAATAATTCAGAAAAATTTCAGAAAATCCTGAAAAATCTAAAATATAAAAAAATAATTTTTGAAACTGAAATCAGGTCAATCGGACTACCACGGAGGTCAAATCAATTTTTGTACGTCGTATCGCGTACCAATACGGTACTACGTACACCGGGGATCAGGGGTTACATATACTGAAATATTTATGTTCATAAATATATAATATTGATTAGTTATCAGATCGATTCCCGCATCTAACAAATTTTGAGTGACCTTTTCATTATAAATATATGTGATGGAAATTAAAATTTAACAGTTATTCAGTATGGAGAAAGAGAAAAAGAGCGGAGAATGAGAGCTGATTAATTAAGAATGCAAACAACACAATAGTTAGCAGGAAGGGAAAAGGGCTGGGTGAGAGGGATGCATCACTCATCTTAGAGCAGTGTGTATTAATTTTTTGAGTTATTTCCATTATTATATTAATATCTGAATCCAATATAAAATCTGTGGATTTTGTTGAATAATTATTTTTCTTTTTCAGAATGAGAATTTAAGAAATCCCCCGCGGCTGTTTCTTTTCTTAGTTTAAAGCACTTTATTGTTATTTCTTAGTTTTCCATTTTTTTAATTAATTCCAACTCTTTTGGTAGTTACGTTTCTTTCAAGAAAAAAGTTCTATTAAATTATCCTATGGAAACATCTTATTAACTTTGTTTCCAATGCCTTTAATTAGAAATGTGAACAGAGGAAAAAAAAACAGAAAAGAAGAAAACGATGTTGAGAAAAGTGACAAACAGACTTAAATGGATTATATGAACATAACATTAGAATTAGTGGGGTAATTTTGCCTTATTTCTAGAAAACATATAATTGACTTTGATGCAGATTTTTAGTAATAAATTAATAATATTATTGTCACTAAAATCTAACTCAATAATGAGGATACTTGACTCGCTACATGGTTTGTTAACTCGATTGTATAAACTACATGCACTTATATAAAGCAACTAGCAAAATAAAGTGGATATATAACAGAATTTGTGATAATTTTGTGTGACCTTTTCATCAAAAATATATATGATAGAAATTAAAATTTAACAAAGTTATTCAGTATGGAGAAAGAAAAAGAGATGAGAATAAGAGCAGATTAAATAAAAATGTTGTTGTAGAAGTGTGCTTCTAATGCAGGAGATGACAAGTATAAAGAGAGACAGATATCAATATAAGCTAACAGAAACAAAGAGGACAGCAAACTAGTATTTAACGTGATTCGGTCAATGTGACCTTCGTCCACGGGAGAAGACAGTAAGAGGAATCCACTAATCAAAAGGGGAGAATACAAGAGATTACAACTTAAATCTCACTCACCCAAACCCAATGAAACCCAACTCACAAGAACTTAACAAAAAAAAGATAAATCACAAGAGAAAGGAAAGGACAATACAATATTTAGCAACTCTCTTTTCTCACTTACTTGCTAATGAAATCTCATGTAATGTGGTGCCTATTTATAGGAAAAACTTTCAAACCCCTTCATCACTTCACCCTACACATACATCAAAATCATAGGGTGGCTAAAATCTTCATGGGTGGCTATGATCTTCATAGGGTGGCTATTGATGGCTTTTAAGGTGGCTAGAGATTTCATATGGTGGCTAAGATCTTCATAGGGTGGCTATTGATGACTTTTAGGGTGGCTAGAGATTTTATAGGGTGGCCAAGATCTTCATTAGGTGGCTAATTGATTATGAGAAAAGGTCTAAGATTATGATTTGGTTTATTCATTAAAGACATATCAACAAATCTCTACCTTGTCTTGAATGACTAACAAATATCTCCACCTTAACTTAAACTGTATCAAGCGTCCTTTGGATTCTTACTGTCTTCTCTAGTCTCAACGGGCTCAACCTTCACCACTTTGAACACCAGGCAATTCGAGACTGTACTCGAACTTGTGTGAAGGTACGGGCTTTGTCATCATATCTACTGGATTATCTGTAGTACCAATTTTCTGTTCCCCGGCTTCACTAACTCCCATGTTTGGTTCTTGTGAAGAGATTTCATCTCTTCAGTCATAGCAACAGTTCATTCTGCAGCTTCATCAGAACTGATAGCCTCATTATAGGTGGAAGGCTCTGAAATCTCAATAGATTCTGTCACACTTAGAGCATAAGCGACCATTTCTGCATAGGCATATCGCTTAGGTGGACGGATCTGCCTTTTTGCTCTCCCGGTGGTAATACTATATTGTTGCTCTTACAGTGTATCATCACCCAAAGTTGAACATTGAGCATCATTGACTGGTTCAATGCGAGTGCTCTCCTGCACTCGTTCTGTAACTTTGCTCTCAAGCTCCACCTACTTACTTGCATCCTCTTCTGAACCTGTTATATCAACAACAGACTCCTTTCTCGGTTGAAGCATGTAATTTTCATCAAAAGTAACATCCCTGCTAATAACAAATTTAGGTGACTTAGGATCAGGACACCACAACCTGTATCCCTTCATCCAGTAGCATAACTAAGAAATATATCTTTCTTTGTCCTAGGTTTAAGCTTACCATCATTTACATGAAAATAAGCAGCGCAACCAAATACTCGTAAATGAGAGTAATTAGTAGGGGTACCTGACCATACCTCTTCAGGAGTCTTAAAATCAATAACTGTAGAGGGAGACCGATTTACCAAATAGCAAACTGTATTTACTGTCTCGGCCCAAAAGCATTTGACAAACTAACATTAGAGAGCATACACCGAGCTCTCTCCAACAGTGTCTTGTTCATCCTTTCTACAACTCCATTCTGTTGTGGTGTGTACCGAACTGTACGATGCCGCACAATTCCTTCATTTTTGCAGAATGATCAAACTCCATGGAACAGAACTCCATTCCATTGTCGGTCCTGAGGCGCTTCACCTTCTTTCCTGTTTGCTTTTCGATCATAACCTTGCACTGCTTGAAGATAGCAAATACATCGTTCTTATGCTTGAGAGGATACACCCAAACTTTTCTAGAATAATTATCAATTAAAGTCAGAAGATAACTAGCTCCACTTTTCGATGGAACCTGAGAGGGACCCCAAACATCTGAATGGATGTAATCTAAGGTGTCTTTAATCCTGTGAATATCGTACCAAAAGAAACTCTGTACTGCTTACCAAAAACACAATGTTCACAAAAGTCAAGCTTTCCTGTTTTCTGGCCACAAAGCAAACCTTGCTTACTCAACACATGTAATCCTCTCTCACTCATATGCCCTAACTGCAAATGCCACAAACGAGTGGTATCTAAGTCTGGGTCTTCTGACATTGACACAGCGGTTTCATCTGTCACCGTGCTACCTTGAAGGAAATAAAGGGTATCCACCTTCTTTCCTTTCATCACAACAAGAGAGCCATTTCTAACTCTCAAAACTCCACCTTCAGCTGAAAATTTATAGCCGTTGGAGTCAAGAGTGCCCAAAGAAATTAAATTTTTCTTCAAATCCGGCACATGCTGAACATTACTCAACGTTCTAACAATATCATCATGCATTCTAATCTTGATTGACCCAATACCAATTGTCTTGCAGGGCATGTTATTTCCCATTAAGACATTACTACCATCAATTGGTTGGTAGGTCACAAACCAGTCCCTGTGGGGACATATGTGATAAGAACAACTCGAATCAAGAACCCACTCATCTCGTGAACAGGCATCAAAGACGGTAACTGAAAGAATCTCATGTGATGTGGAGGCTTCTTCTGCAACACTAAAAACTAAAGATTTCTTATCTTTAGATTTCCTCCTTACATTTCTTTTTCTTTTTCTTTGAGCTTAAAATAATCTTTTTTATAGTGTTCAAACTTATAACAATAGTGACACTCAATATTTTTTCTTAACCTAGATTTAGATCTAGATTTTTCTCGAGATTTTTCTCGACCCTTCTCTGTACGACCACGGACAAACAAGCCTTCAACTTGATCCTCACTTCCTATAACTGACACTTTTTGTCTTAACTCTTTAGAATGTATAGGCTGATTTGACATTTTCTAAAGAGAGTGTATCTCTACCATAAAGCATACTATTAACAAAATTTTCAAAGTAAGGAGGTAATGAGCATAATAAGATGAGAGGTTGATCTTCTTCATCTATTCTAACATCAATATTTTTTAAATCCATGAGAATTTTATTAAGCTCATCTAAGTGGTTTTCAATTAACATACCTTCCTTCATGCGAAGGGTGAAGAGGCGCTGCTTCAAGTAGAGCTTGTTGGTGAGGGACTTTGTGATATACAAGCTCTCTAATTTGAGCCACAAACAAGCGGCGGTATCTTCATCAGTAACCTCCCGCAAAACTTCGTCGGCTAGACAAAGTTGTACGACACTATGCGCCTTCATCTCGAGTTCTTCCTTTTCGTCCTCGGACATGAATTCCGACAACTTGGGCTTAACCGATATGACTTTCAACTTGTTGCACCAAGAGAGCCCGCATTTTGACTCTCCACAAACTAAAGCTATTTCTCCTGTCGAATTTCTCTACTTTGTACTTTGTCGGAGCCATCTCGAAACCCACAAGAAAATAACAATAGCTCTGATACCAGTTTGTTGTAGCAGTAGGCTTCTAATGTAAGAGATGACAAGTATAAAGAGAGACAGATAGCAATATAAGGTAACAGAAATAAAGAGGACAGCACACCAGTATTTAACGTGGTTCGGTTAATGTGACCTACGTCCACGGGAGAAGACAGCAAGATGAATTCACTAATCAAAAGAGGAAAATATAAGAGATTACAACTCAAATCTCACTCACCAAAATCTAATGAAACCCAACTCACTAGAGCTTAACAAAAGGAAGATAAATGACAAGAGAAAGGAAAGGACAATATAATATTTAGCAACTCTCTCTTCTCACTTCCTTGCTAATGAAATCTCTAGCAATGTAGTGCCTATTTATAGGTAAAACTTTCAAACCCCTTCAGCACTTCACCCTACATATACATCAAAATTATAGGGTGGCTATTGATGACTTTTAGGGTGACTAAAAATTTCATAGGGTGACTAAAATCTTCATAGGGTGGCTAATTGATTATGAGAAAAGGTCTAAGATTATGATTTGATTTATTTATTAAAGACATATCAACAAATACAGACAACACTAGAGCTAGAAGGAAGGGATAAGGGGTTAGGTGAGAGGTGCATCTCTCATCTTGGAGTAGGTATTATTTTTTTTGAGTTATTTCTAATTATATTAATATCTGAATCCAATACTGAATTTTGTGGAATAATTATTTTTCTTCTTAAGGGATGAGAATTTAAGAAATCCCCTGCCTCTGTTTATTTTCTTTTATTTAGGACCTCTTTGGTTTAGAAAATTTTTTAGGAAAATTTTTTGTGAGCTCACAAATAAAAGTTTCTGAGAGAAAGCTTGAGCATGGGCCTGACAATATCTGGTTTCCAACAGATTCCGTCGCTCTCGCAAGTGAAACCGCAAGAAATTAATTCACTCTAAATTGCACACGGCTTACAACTTTACCGCTATTTTTCACTTTTAGTTTTTTTTTAAGCCAAACATTTAAAAAAAAAAAAATCTCATGAAACATGCGATTTCAGAATTTCTCACCGTTTTTTCTAACAACCAAAAGACTCTGCGACGAAATCCTGATTCCGCTGCGCCTCTGTCCCCATTTATTGTTCTTTCATTCGTCCCAAAATGCCCTTGCTGCCGTGGCTCTCGCTCGTACATTCTCATTTCTTAATTTAAAGCACTTTATTGTTATTTCTTAATTTTACATTTTTTTTAATTCCAATTCTTTTGGTAGTTATATTTCTTCCAAGAAAAATGTTCTATTAAATTATCATATGGAAACATCATGTAAACTATGTTTCCAATGCCTTTTTAATTAGAAAAAGAAAAAGAAGAATAGGATGTTGAGATTTAAGAAAAGTGACAAAAAGACTTAAATGGATTATATGAAAGATAAATTTTTGAAATAATTTTATCTTAAAAAATATTTTAAAAAAAACTCATTTTAGAAATAATTAGCGAAACAGGCCTCTTTCACATCAGCTCTGTACCACGTTGGCCATCGATTATTTCGTGGAGTCAAAAAATCTCCGGTGTTGTCAACACTGGAGTTTTTGTCCACCCAGTTAAAATGTCAGGGTTTCCCAACCACCAGACTTATAAGCCACACAGAGAGACACATATAAAGAGGCAGAGGAAGAAAGGATGGCTGAAGGAGACCAAGTTATAAAACTCTGGTGTTATCAATATTGTAGTTTTATCTGTTGGAATTGAAGAATATGAAAGGCGAATCTTCGAGATGAATTATGGCGAGATCCGTTGATCGAATTAACTGGATGATGGTTGGAGTGTGTTCTCCTTCCATTGGTGATGAACGTGGTATATTCACATGTTAAATTCCGACTTCGAATGAATGAGATATTCAAGTCCAAAGATTGTCTAATTCAAAGTCAAAACGGGACTAAAGGTAGCTTAAAGCATTTAGTCCCACATTGGCCGTGGGATGGAAGTTTGTGGTGTATAAATAAAGAAAATTGAGAAAAAAGGGCGTGCCCTTTGGGTACTTGGAGTTTTCGCGCGCGATTGGGAGGGATCTATGCCCGCACATGCGAGCGCGCGCCGCCGCTGGCGGCGGCGGCCGGCCGGCCGGCGCCGGTGCCGGGCCGGGCCGGGCTCGGGCCCTGCCAACAGTTGTGACTGTTGGGTGCATCTTTTGGGCAGCCAACAGACACGACTGCTGGGTCGAAAGGGTGCAACCTTTCATTGGGTTTGAACCCGTTGGCCCCTCCTGCAGGCTATATAAAGTCCTCCTGACTCTCAATTGAAACACACCAAGACAACAACTTCTCTTCTCTCTCTCTGAATTCTGAACTGCGAACTAAGTTTTGCATTCTGAATTGGAAAGTGGAGTTCTGAAGTGACTTCTCAAAGGGAAGTGGGAAATCAGTGACTCGGTTTCCGAAGCAACTTCCAACGGAGATTCTGAAAAATTATTCTGAAAGAGGAATCAGAAAATTCAACATATTCTTTTATAAGAATTGTTGTCTGAATCTGGTACTTCTGAAGAAAGATATTCTTCAACCTTCCTTCGTCCTCAACAGTGGGTGCTCCTCCAGAAGAGTAAAGGCAAATATTCGTTTGAAATTTGTCTTTGTACCGCTGCTTCAACGATCCTGTGAAGGTACTGGTTGACTACGGTTCGACCGTACAGTGATTTGGTAGTGCTATCCAAATACGTGAAGAAGTGTTGTATCTTGGGAGACCAGCGTCCATTATCCCGTTAGCACGGTGCGGGGACGTAATTGTCTTAAGGAGATTCGCTCTAAGCGTACCTCACTTCAAATACTGTATAAGTGGATTAAGTCCTTTATACAGGGGATATACTTTACAGTATATCGAGATTGACTTAGATTCAGTCTAAGTGATACTGTATAAGTGGATTAAGTCCTTTATACAGGGGATATACTTTACAGTATATCGAGACTGACTTAGATTCAGTCTAATTGGGGGATATACTTTACGGTATATCGAGACTGACTTAGATTCAGTCTAATTGGTGCTTTAACCAAGGAAGGAAATTGAAAGGTGGTTCTTAAATTAAGGAACGTTCTATTGAACGGAAAACCTCCCACCTGATATTTGCCGACCTGGCCAATTAGATTGTTGATATCTCAGTGATCTTGATTAGTTGTCAGATTGATTCTTGTTAAGCAGAATACCCAACATTATCCACTATGTATAAGACTCCGATAATGGTAACATCGGAGATCTACAAACGTTTTATAAATATCTAGTGTTGGTAACGTAGTAAAATTCTATAGACTTTCTACTTAAGATCTTTTAGCATAAATAATTATTTAACTCTGAAGTACCAACTGAGATCTTCTTGATTACTGATCACAATTTAATAAATTATAATCATTTTCAATAATCGGAGCTAGCTACATAATTTGAAAAGGTTCAAGGTAGGCATTCATATTTTCTTAGCTATAAAAACAAAGAAGTATTTTCTTTTCTCGTCTCCTAACTATTTGTTATTTGTTTCTCCACGACGTTGAAACTTCATGTAACGCCCCGATCCCAAGGATACGGAGACGTTATGGCGACGTACATACGCGAGGTGAAAACACGCTCACGCGTACGTTAAGCCTCAGTACAGTACAATACCTCCATATAGATATGAGGTCCAGCATGAAATAAGTACAAGAATACCTGCAGAAAAAGGTCAGCGATCATAATAGATATGAATAATGGGGACAAATAAGATAACAGAAATAAATGACTAAGGTACCTATGAATAGGCCTGATGAGGAATCTCCTATGTGACTCCAAGGCACTCTCGGTACACGGATCTCCAATCTGGGCACGCAAACCCAGGGTCGTCAGAAAGCGACCTAGTGAGTGGTAAAATGAAGGAGGAGGTAGTAATATATACAATAGTACTACAACCATGATACTAATATATAATACAAGATGTGATAATAGTGATACCATATAATACGCATATACGAAACAGTACAAATATATATAAACATGTTTTATTTTAATACCATCTCTACCTAGCCGGTTATCATCAGGTCATATCTATAGTCGTGTCCAGTTTATATAATAACTAATGTCATCTAGTGGTGACGTAATAGACATGAACATGATAGTGGTGACGTGATGGAGGTGAACATGCAGATGGGCATATGTCTGCAACAATAAAATATATGCAATGCAGAACATGCATAGTATTCCACTACATACAGTATAACATATACCAAGTAATGTAACAAAGTACACTACAGATAGTGTAACAGGAAACAGGAACAGTAGCAATGTATACATGTAACATGATAGCAGATAAATAATTAGGAACAGTAACAAGTACAACTAAACATGTAGCAGGCAGGTCATGTCAAAGTCATGTCATTTATACAATAGTAGCGATCAGTAACACCTGGTATTTTAATCAATCTCTTCCAGTGTCCCATACCACTGGCAGTTCATACTGGAGCCCGCACTCCAGTCGAACCCATCCGGACATGGCCTACGGGTACCATTATCCAAACGAGAGAGTGACCAAATAACAAGTGTTCCCGACGTCACTATTGTGTATACTATTTTATTATGTTACTTGGAAACCCATGGTCGAGGAGTTCTTATCGGGTGGATGTATCCCGTGCATACCCGGGATCACGGCCTTAAACAAGCCCCTGGCTGCCAGGACCAGGGCCCTCCGCTAAGAGGGGAGCATGAATCAAGTAACAAGAGCTCATGGAGCAATTGGTAGGCCGCCCTCCTACCGTCCCCTGCAGTGGGAAAACAATATGGATCCAGTACATCACCCGATAAGATCTAATCAACCGTCAAGTCTCCCCCATACCCCAGTTAGCTTTATGATCTGATATGTCATGTATACAATGTAATGAGAACCAATACAGTACATGATACGGGTAACATGATAACTGGACCTGAGCTCTGTTGATAGCATAGAACAATATAACGAGAAACGGGAACAATATAACATGAACAATATCACAAGAACAATGTAACATGAACAATAGATGTGGATTCCACATATCGCATATCAACAGCTCTCATGTCCAGTATCGGGAAATCCATATCAGTAACAAGAACCAATCATTATCATGAATACGGGAACATGGAACAATAATACATGTAATAATCATGGTGATCCATATAACAAGAAGATAGAAACAACACAGGTATGTGCAACTGTATATGTAAGTATGATATGAATGTGTATGATGATCATGCTAATATGAAATGCAGTAGCCCGTGCAGTGATATGCCGAGAATCCATGTAACGAGGATAACAATACATTACATAACGGTATTTCGTGAAGTGGTGTACATGAATACGAACGGGAGACGTGTCATCGTAACTGTGCAATATGTACAAGTAATACCTATGGGCAGTGTCTAATATCATGTACAGTGAACTACAGTATCTGTGTAGCCATAAATCTGCGTAGTACTAATAGATGTAGGAAAGTGTCTAGCATGCATGCCTAGTAACAGTGTGGTGTTATAGCGTATCGGTGGATCAATATAAATGTAACGTAACTGTGATATAATACATGTGATAATCGTGTCCAAGTAGATGGTGAAATAGTGGCTCGAGTATCAGTGCCTGTGCAGGTATGATGACTGTGTCCGCGTTGTCTATGTCTGTATGTCTTGTTACTATGATTACCTCATCTCATTAACTAACTAGTTATCAGGTTTTATTATGCCTTAATTGCAGGGATTACAATAATTATCATGATTTACCGATAATCATATTTTATTCTTAATTAGGCAACCAATCAAGATATTAATCATGATAAAATATAATTTATAAAAAGAAAAAACACTCACAAACTGTCCATAGGACTGTAGCTCTCTTCCCCACGATCGCAACGGATCCAGAATCGCCCGAATCGGAGTCCGGATGCTCCAGATATCGCTCGAATACTAAATCAGAACAAATAGGGTTAAATACGTAATAAAAATATTTAAATGTAATTAATAAAATGTCACAGGGGGTTTTATGTAAATATACCTGTAATGGGTTGTGGACGCGGGTTGGGCTCTTAACGGGTCGGGTCTGGATCCGATAACCCGACCCATAACTTAATCTTTATTGGATCGGGTTTAAACCCAACCCCACCCAAATATTGTTATTGGGTTCGGGTTATACCCGAACCCAATACAACAACAACACAACAACAACAGCAGCAGCAGCTCTTGCTGCTGCTGTTGTGAACAGGCCGGCCAGCCCCGCTGGCCGGCGATAAGAGGGGCCCGCCGGCGGCGGTCCCGGCCGCCGGCGGCAGCAGGCTCCAGTCGAGCAAAGTAGAGAGAGAGGGATAGAGGGAGAGAGAGTGAGGGAAAACAGTTTACAGGAAAAAGAAAAAGAAGAGAAGAAGAAGATGAAGAAGAAGAAGAAGAAGTGGGGAGGAAAGAGAGGAGGAGAAGGGGCGCGGCCGGCTTGGGTGCGGTGGCGGCCGGCCACCGGCCGCGTGGCCGGAGGCGGAGCCCGGTGGCACGCCGGCCACCGGGGCGCATCATCACGCCGGCGGCAAGAGCCGGCGGCGGCTTGCCGCCTACAGTGAGAGGAAATTGGTGGGAGGGAGAGAGAGGAGAGAGGGAGATAGGAATTTAGAGAGAGAGAGGGATTTTTGAATTTGAGAGAGAGAGAGAGGAAGAGAGAGGTTTTTAAATGAGGGAGGAGAGAGAAGAGGCGGTGGGAATGAACAGTAGGGCGGTGGGGGAGAATTCGCTGGAAGGAAGAAGAGAAAGAAAGGAAAGAAAAGAAAAAGAAAAGAAATTAAAATTAATAAAATAAGATTATTTAATGCGGCCTAAAATTCGACTTGTCCCGAACGGTGCCCAAAAATTACAGAAAATAGAAAATATTACGCTGAGACGTAATATGAAGATGATTTGTCGAAAATCAATCCGGTTTGCAAATTAAAAATCCCGGAAGCTGTCACCGATACGGGCGACACTGGTTTGGCCGGATTTTCGATAAATTCAGAAAAATCCCCAAAAATATCCGAACGTAGCTCATGTGATTCTAAGACATACGGTGAAAGCCGATTCTCAAAATTGTATTCCGTTTGTGAGATAAAAATTGGAAGGCCGGTAATCGGTATCGGTCGACACCGACTACGGAGATTTTCCAAAATAGTCCAGAAAAATTCCAGAAAATCTTGAAAAATCTAAAATATTAGAAAATGATTTTTGAAATTGAAATCGGCTCAATCGGACTACCATGGAGGTCAAATCAATTTTTGTACGTCGTAGCGCGTACCGATACTGTAATACGTACACCAGGGAGCAGGGGGTTACACTTCACTAGTGATAAAAGAGTTGAATTGAAAAAAATAAGAAGTCTCAGTTTTAAAACCTTTCTTTAAAAAATAAAAAAATAAAAAAAATCCTCCTTGTTTATTTAACAAGACAACTTAACATTTTGTTTCATCTACTCATTCAACTCTAATTGAGATATCATAATGGCTACGGTCTAAATTTTTCAAGAAAATAGTCTAATTTGGAAACACCTCTGTTTTGCATCCAAACAGATCGTACATTTTAGCTTAAAATACAATTGCAATCCCTCGAATTTTAACTTAAAAATAAATAGACATTAGCCGACCTAAAAATCAAAAATGAAAATAAAAATTGGAATCCGTCATACATTTTAGCTTAAAAATACAATTGCAGTCCCTCGATTGGCAACACATAGTTTTTGAAAAATTACGTTTAAGCTAAAATGAAACTGGGGTTTCTAATCGTATAAATCCCAGTTTCTGAAACATTTTAAAGCTGAGGGTTGTGTTTGTCTTAAAATGAAAAATGGATTCCTAATTTTGGAAGATTTGAGGGCTTTGAAGTCAAAATTTCAGTGACTCTTTTTTATTTCCAAACAAGGCATAGTTTCACTAACCTCTATTTTGAGCCTCGTATTTGAGAAATTTAACCTTGTCGCCATGCGGAAGCCTGAAGGAATGAGAAAGATGGTTAAGTTTCAAGGGGCCGAATATAATTTTCCGAATTCCAAAAGAAAGCTCTGTTCAAGGATACAGGAAAATTTGTTCTTTTTTAGGTTATATTTGGATATCAATGTCTCTGAACCCCACCTAAATTCTTCACTTTGATCAGATTTCGCACCTCTAATCCGTTAGAATTAGGGTTAGGGTTAAGGTTTTTGGAATGATGGGGAACTCCGGTCGCTCTCGCTTCTCAGGTATGATTCCCCGAATCTTCTCCCCGTTAGTCTCTTGAATGATCTTTTTCTTGCAATTTTCATTTTTTTCCCCTCTTGCTAGAAAGTTTCGATCTTTATTGTTGAATAATTTCAACACACTTATCAATTATTAGCATGAGATAAATTGGGGCTTTCCTAACTCTGGCAAACTTGCCCACATTGCAGGCTGGCAACTTCATTCACTACATCAGCCGTTTCATTGCGGGATTCGCCATTGGGTTTGTCCGTATCTGGCAAATCAGCCTCGTCACCCTCTCGATTGTCCCTCTGATCGCCATTGCCGGTGGTATCTACGCCTACGTCGCCACGGGCATCTTCGCCCGTGTCCGCCAAGCTTATGTCCACGCCGGGGAGATCGCCGAAGAGGTCAGTGTTGCTTTCCATTTTAGCAAGTGACTACTTGTTTGTAGTTTGTACTAATGTGGCTTATTTTTATATTGTTGGCAGGTGATTGGGAATGTTAGGACAGTACAAGCATTTGTGGGGGAAGATAAGGCATTAAAGAGTTATAGGAATGCATTAGCGAATACGTACAAGTATGGGAAGAAGGGTGGTTTGGCTAAGGGATTGGGGCTCGGGTCATTGCACTGCATCCTGTTTCTTTCGTGGGCATTGCTCACTTGGTTCACTAGTATCGTGGTTCATAAGGGCATAGCAAATGGAGGGGAGTCATTCGCGACGATGCTCAATGTAGTCCTTGCTGGATTGTAAGTCTGTTATGGATGTTCGTTTTTTCTAAAATATATAATTTGGTTGGAATCTTGCTTCAGCATTAAAATGTAAATTTTAGGTGACACGTAGAAATTGAAGATAGACCACGAAATATTCATAAGAGCTTGAGTGTGATTATTCAAAATTGTTATACATCTATCTTTGTCTAGATCAACACATTTCTTCAAAAGTAGTTAAGGGATTCTTGGTCAACTTTAGTATCTTTTCCATATTAAGCTGTCTTGCACAATGAAAACAGTAATTGTTTGTCTGATCTGTCACTTCAAGCTGTCATTCATCCGTGAAACCTCAAATGAATCTAATTAGGTCACTGAAATAAAAATAAAAGTGGTTACTCCAAGTTTTGGGGTTCGCTACATGAACCTTTTGTCCCCCATTCAGTTCTATTAATGGTTGCCTCCCTCAATTGAGTTAGCTTAGCAATTACTAAATCGTTTTTATCATCTGATCCACAATGTGGTCTAGCCCATTCATGGCCACTTCTTCACCTCTGATCCTATCACTTCCCTAACGAGAGTATTAATCGGTTGTTGTAACATGTGCAAGGTTCTAAATATCGGATATCGGGATCGTATCGGATGGGATTTTTTCATATCAGATATCGGATATCACGGGAGATATCGGGGATACGTGCGCATATCGGGCGTTCATATCATATCAGACACTATATAGAATGAAATATTGATAACTTAAAGTTGGTTTAGAGTCATAGATATCATCTACCTAATAAAAATAATGTAATATGCTTGCAAAGACAGTAAAAAACATGGTACATTTTTACGCAATCATATAAATAAGTTATTTCATATTCGGCGATATATCGGGCGATTTATCGGCCAATATCGGGCAATTTATCGGCCAATATTTCAAATATCGGCTGTTTTTGCTACAAATGATATGACGAATGATTTCTCCATATCGTATCGACAGCAGGTAAAAAAGGAGATATCGGACGATATCTCGGCAGACTCGGCCAATATTTAAAACAGGGAGCACGTGTCCAGACTATCTTAAGTGATTGTCACTCATCTTCTCCTCGATATCTTAAACGATTGTCCCTCATCTTCTCCTCAATTGTTGCTACCCAGTTGTGTAACCAAGGTATGGATATACAGGGGCAAAAGCAATGAGCAAGGATCATGAAATGTTCCTATTTCTCGATAAGAAATATACTAGTATTTTTTTTAAGTTAAGAATGAATACATAACATGTTACGTTACACGCTCCCCATTTGTTCCTCTATTCCTATTTCTGTTTAGTTCTTCATTTAAAAAATTACTGTTGGCTGTGGGCAAATTAATTGCTATTAGTTCTTTAGGAAAATTATTACTTTACACATGGATATGAAAATCATATCTAGAGCGGCTCAATGAAGCACCAGTCTGCATAGTTGTTGACATCTTTTATGTGGTATTCTAAGACTAAGCCCATTCTTCTAAAGACAACCATGTGTAAAATTGTGTAGTCCTCATGACGACATACACATAAAAGTATGGCCTAAAATTCTGCTAAAAGATAAATATGACTTATTATCAAAAAAAAAAAAAAAAAAACCCCAAAATGGCTTGTGGTTCTCTCATTATCCCTTTATATACAATCATTCTTCTTTTAAGAAAGCAGCATCCAATTAGGGCGCCCCATAGTTTATTACTAGTAGTTAGAAATTTTACCATTGTGATAGGAGAGATTCTTGCAAGGAAATATAAGCATGTAAAGATTAAGTTACAAGTAGAGAAGAGACTTTGTAGCCTGGATGAGGAAGTAGAGGAGAACCTCGATCGTGATATTCTTTGTGCGAGAGTTCTGCAAAGCTTAGACAATCCTTCACATGGAGTAACTTATTGGTTTCTTTGTCTTGGAAATACTGATGAGAGAAGTCAAACTGCAGCTGTTATGAGTGAGTTTTACCAATTTTGGAGGACCCTGCTTCTTGGCTTTATATGATCATTTCCCATACATAACAGTCTCATATCAAGCTACACAGAGCGCCTTGCATATTAGAAATACAATTTTATCCTATCAAAGTTGAAGCTTGAAAATCACTTAAAAAGTTGCAGCAAATTACCTTTTGAATGATAAACAAAATTTTGAAATGTAATTTTTTATTCTCGAAATTCAGTTGATTTATTTCTAATGGTTGTGTCTGGTTGCGGTAGTGAAGGAGGGAGAAAATGAAGACAGAGAAATGAAATTCTCCTATTTTGGACTTTCTACTTACTATGTAAAATTGTCATTGAAGGGGGAAAAATGGCTTCACTTCCCTCCTTATTTTGGTTATTCCTCTGTGTTATTTCTTTCAGTAGGCAAACAAACAAAATAACAGTCTTGTTTCACAGTGCTCTCCATTCCCTCGGTGTGAGCTTGCCCATATATTCTCTTAAGATGATTATTTGTAGATCCATATATAATTTCTATTGCAAGTAGGTTAACACATTATATTGCACAGACACTTCACACTTGTGCCTAGAAATTTGTATGTTTATTCTTTACTCCAACAAATTTTGTATTTATATTTCTTTCTAGCTTCTGTCACACATGCTACTCAGAAAGTGATCAACCGGGTGGTGACTGTAAGCTTTAGGAGACTGCTTCTACTGAAAAGTGAGGCTTATGCCACCAAGTCAAAATGGTTCGACAAAATGATTTTATTTTGTTTTTTATTTTTTCATTTTGTCTGTTCCTAACACGTCATAATGAAATGAAATAATTCTTTCAAGGTGATCCACAATTCACAGTTCTCTCATCTCTATTTCTAGTGATTTTTGAATGGAAAATTGTGAACATAACAAATCCCCATAAAGTATTTCAAACACATTTCTTGTCATAATACAGGTCACTGGGTCTGGCAGGCCCAACTGTCTCCACATTCCTCAGAGCAAGAACTGCTGCATATCCCATCTTTCAGATGATAGAAAGGAGTACAGATACCAAAACAAGACCAAGGACAGGAAACACGCTGCCTCGTGTTGATGGTCACATTGAATTTCACAGTGTTAGTTTCTCTTATCCTTCCCGTCCTGATGTTCGCATCTTTGATGACCTCAATCTTGACATACCGTCTGGAAGATTGTTGCTCTTGTTGGTGAAAGTGGGTCAGGAAAGAGCGCAGTGATCTCACTCATTGAGCGGTTCTACGAACCCCTTTCTGGAGTTATTCTTTTAGATGGGCATGACATTAAGGGTCTAGACCTCAAGTGGTTGAGGCAACAAATTGGGTTGGTTAATCAGGAGCCAGCCCTTTTCGCCACAAGCATCCGAGAAAACATACTCTACGGAAAAGATGATGCAACCCTTGATGAGATCACTCGTGCTGCTAAACTTTCAGAGGCCATAACTTTCATCAACAACCTTCCCGACCGATACGAGACACAGGTAACTCTTACCTTTCTCATGTTTAGTTTCTTATAGATCAACGGTTACTGATATATTATATATCTAACATTTGGGGACTTGAGGACTTATAACATTTTGATGTTCAATTTATATATGTACACTTTGGCATGCCATTGACACGTTATATAGTTTAACCATGACGAGATCACTGCACTAGTATGTTATCAGTGCTCTTAAGTAAAGGATGCTGCTGTGGTGTGGCCCAGTAAGGTTCAAAACAAATTTATAAAATTAGAACATTGGTTCAAATGATTATGCGTTTGATTTACATATATAAACTAGAGGCATGTCCTAATAACAGGTTTCGGAAAGGATTCCTTGTCAAACTCTTCTAGATGCCTATACACTTGGAACCTTGTTGCATTCTCAAGAAACACTTGCCAAGCTGATGAATGCATAAAATATTGTAGGTTGGAGAGAGAGGGGTCCAGTTGTCTGGTGGGCAAAAGCAGCGCATAGCAATATCGAGAGCAATATTGAAGAACCCTTCGATCCTCCTCCTCGATGAGGCCACCAGTGCACTTGATGCCGAGTCTGAGAGAAGCGTTCAGGAAGCACTTGACCGTGTCATGGTGGGCCGAACCACAGTTGTGGTGGCTCACAGGCTCTCTACCATCAGGAATGCAGACATCATTGCGGTGGCTCAAGGTGGGAAGATTGTGGAGACTGGAACCCATGAGCAGCTCATGTTAGACCCTCATAGCGCCTATGCCTCCCTCATTAAGCTCCAAGATGCTGCTGTCCAGCAAGCATGCCACTTTGAGAGTGCAAACATTGGGCGACCTCAGAGGTAATTATTTAGCTTGATTACCGACTATTTCATGTGAATTGATGCCAAAATTTTGTCTTATTGGGATATATATTCTTTTTCTTAGCATCAAATATTCACGGGAACTGTCCAGTAAAGCAACAAGCTTGGGGGCAGCTTTCGCTCTGACAAGGACTCTGTTAGTCACTATGGCCTAGAAGAAATTGATCCACCAAAGGCAAAGCCAGTCTCTGTGAAAAGATTGTATTCTATGATAGGCCCTGATTGGATATTTGGTGTGTTCGGAACCGTAGGTGCATTTGTGGCTGGCGCGCAAATGCCGCTTTTTGCTCTTGGGGTCACACAAGCTCTCATTTCCTATTATATGGACTGGGAGACCACAAAGAGGGAAGTAAAGAAAATTTCACTCCTCTTATGTGGAGGTGCTGTTCTTACCGTGATTTTCCATGTCATTGGGCACCTGAACTTTGGTATGATGGGAGAAAGACTTACACTTCGTGTTAGAGAAAAGATGTTTGGAGGTGAATTTAAATTTTTTTTTGTTTTACTTTTCCTACCGCATGTGATTTTCAGCTTACATTTTGGTTTGCTCATCTGTGATTTTTTTATTTTTGGTTATAAGTTTATCTCTCTGGATCTGAACCACCAATCATAAAACCTGGTCTGTGTTATATACTAAGGTATCTTACGATGATTCTGGTTTGATTTTATTAATGGTTGCTGTATTCCAGCCATGCTACAAAACGAGATAGGATGGTTCGATGATACAAGTAATAACAGTGCAATTCTATCATCTCGGCTTGAAACGGATGCGACTCTTCTCAAAACTATAGCTGTTGATCGCTCCAGTATCCTCCTTCAGAATGTAGGGATGATAGTGACATCATTAATCATTGCATTCATCCTTAATTGGAGGATAACTCTTGTGGTTTTGGCTACCTACCCACTAATGGTCAGTGGGCATATTGCTGAGGTATGGTTTTTCCCATTTAGCTGTGTTTGCTTTTGCATTACAAACCAGATCTGTTATTTTAATTATTCATTTTTCTATTTCCACATAAGCAATTCTTGAAAGTTTTGGAGGGAACTTGAGCAAGGCTTATTTAAAAGCCAATATGCTTGCTGCAGAGGCTGTTAGCAACATCCGGACAGTTGCTGCCTTCTGCTCAGAGGAGAAGGTCATTAACCTATATGCCAGGGAGCTTGAGGAACCTTCAAAGCGATCTTTTCGCCGTGGTCAGGCTGCAGGCCTTTTTTTTGGTGTCTCCCAATTCTTCCTCTTTTCTTCCTATGGCTTAGCTTTGTGGTATGTGAAGCATATATACAAACGAAATTCCTTTAACTTTTACCACTTATATGTTAGGGTTAGTATTAGCATTTATTTGATGATATCACTAGGTCCTCTAGATTCTAGGGCCAGTCACTCTCTTGCTTTCGGTCGAGGGAGTGTTGTGTGGAACTTCTACTGTATCCTTGTATTCCTTGGTCACCAGCATCTCAAATCATGTGTCATGACGATATGACCATTTCATTGCAGGATGTGAGTGATACTTACTATATAAAATCTTAAGTCTTGCATTGTATCAAGCAAAAGTCAAATCATATCAAATTGTGGATGTAAGCAATTCAAGCTGATTGTTTGCTCAATACATCCTCAAATTTGCAAACATGTAACAGACACATGCTCATTGTCGTGTCAAGTTTTCATTAGCTCTGAATTAAAAATAAAATTAAAGATTTTTTTCCTCTGTGGGACACTTATTTTCCTTCTGATTTGAAATATCATGGGCAATTGACTGCCCTAGTACCGTACAGAACTAAACCAGATGGTTTAATTTGTGGATAGATTGACTACCAGGTGAAGTAAAAGAATTTCGATGCTTTCTAAACAAGGAATTCTCCCATTGGCCTTATGTTTAAATCTTCTATCAACCTAGCCACTTGTTGATGTCTCATTCGTCCAAGTAATGATGATACAGGAAATCAGATTTTGGATTCTTCGAGGGTTGTTAAGTACATCAATTAATTATAACTACTTAAGAGAAATATATACATGGGAAACAGATTCTTTAGATGCCCACTAGCACCCGCTGACTGACACCCCATGTGAAGCTCACATTTCAGCACAGCCCACAGTACCTGCCACTCGGTGGAAGCCTGCAACCGCACCACTCACTGGGGGTCCAAATCATTAGTCTATATACTGTTCCTAGATGTTTGTGGCTTGATTTTGGAATCATCATTATTTGTTTAAAATTAACAAATATGCATCTCATGGAATTTTATTTTTAATAGGACTACTTTCTAGAAGAAAATATAAGCATAATATATTTTTAATAGCGAAAAGAGGGAAGTCGCGCCTTGATTATTTATGTGCTAATAATGACACAAAGTCCAGAAAGTTGAAAACTAAAACAATACATCGGTAGACATACACCCATAAACCAGTCAAAAGTCTCTATCCAAAAGGAGAACTCAATGAGTAAGTACATTAATTGTGTTTTGATCTAACAGTGAAGATTCATGTATAGTTCAACTTAGACCTTATATATTCTTTATCCAGATACCTATTTGTTGGGAAACAGTTCTCGGGTATTTAAATACAGTTGGATAACACCAAGAGGAACCTACTGCATGGTAAAGCTATAGATTGAGGTGCTAAGAGTGTCGAGGGTTCATTATGGAGGGGCTCTCTGGTAGGATTCAACCTTTCAGGAAATAGAAAAGAAAGGAAAGGAAAAAAAAAAAAGATAGAGGTTTAGAAATATATGGATACTGTTAAAAAATTGATTGGCTGCACTTTGTCGGTTTTACTTCAGTTTGAGCTTGGTTTTTTGGCTGCGAATTCTTTTTCCATTCTAGTTGAATATGATAAATACTCATTGCATCACAAAGAATTTCTTTGGATGATATTTTTTGTCTCCCCTTTTCAGGTATGGCTCAGTCCTCATGGGCAAAGGGCCTGCGAGCTTCAGTTCTGTCATGAAAGCCTTTATGGTCTTGATAGTGACTGCATTGGCCATGGGAGAGACGTTAGCAATGGCTCCAGACATCATCAAAGGGAACCAAATGGCAGCTTCAGTGTTTGAAGTGTTGGACCGAAAGACTGAGGTTGTGTCTGATATTGGAGAGGATGTTGCGAGGGTTGACGGAATGATTGAGATGAGGGGGTTGAATTTCACTATCCTTCAAGGCCCGATGTTATAATCTTCAAAGAGTTTGATATGAAAGTGGATGCTGGGAAGAGCATGGCATTGATTGGTACAAGTGGTTCAGGAAAAAGTACAGTGCTGGCAATTATACTAAGATTCTATGAGCCAACAGTTAGAAAAGTTATGATTGATGGTATGCCATTGTCCTTTTTCTTTCACCTCTATTTACACATTATATTAAACCAATAGGAGCCAGTCAAATAGAAAATAGACATTTGCATTGCAATTGTCTTCTATATTAATAATGAGAATCTCTTATGTATCATGAAGGTATGAACTTTAAATCTGAAAGATAATCCACGATTGAATAGTATATTTTAGAGGCGATTGATTCTAGTTTACTGGAATACACACATTTTCCCATCTATAATAGCATGAATGGATCATCATTTTTCATCATCGAGGAGATTCTAGTCTATGGTTCATGACGCTTAAGTGTAGAAGGGTTCAAAATACTCATGAATTGCGTTCTTATGAGTTATGATTGGCTCTTAGTCAATCAGTGACCCTAGATGAGTCAGTGCCAGAATCTTCGTCTAGGCATCTGAACACAAAAGGGGGAGTTACCATAAAGCTAGAAGATACTTGGTGAAGATTCAGATCCATCTTTGCTGTTAGAATAGTTATTGGGTTATTGGTTATTAAGCTATTGGGCTTCTACCCAATAGACCCATACCCATCACTTCTATTATATATATGTATTGTCTCTCCATTATTATCAATTCAATTCCTTTTTAGGGTTTCTCTACATAGTATCAGAGTAAGAAAAATCGTAACCCTAAAATCCTTTCCTCTCCTCTCCTCAACCACCTTCTTCAAGACTCCAAGGATTGCCGCCCTACCTCCAACAAGTGCCGCAACATCTAAGGAGTGCCGCAACATATTTCCAACATCTCTAAGGAGTGCCGCCTATCCTTCAAGTCTCCAAGGATTGCCGCCCCACCTCCAATAGTGCCGCAACATCTTCCAATATCTTCAAGGAGTGCCGCAAGTCACTAAGGAGTGCCGACCTACCTCCAACATCTCTAAGGAGTGCCACAACTTCTCTAAAAATCAGATTTTTACTTTCGATCTGGTCTTCTTGATGATCTACAAGGCTTCTTGGTGAGATCTACCATGTCTACTTCTTAAAAATCAGATTTTTGCATCTCATCTGGCTATTTTGATGCTCTACAAGCCCTATCTAATGAGATCTGATCTGTTTACAAAAAAAATCAGATTTTACATCTGATTTGACTTCTTTGATGCTCTACGAGACTTCTTTGGTGAGATCTGCTCTGTGTACTGGTTAAAAATCAGATTTTTTACATCTGATCTGGCTATTTAAGGCATGGTTCACAGTCGCGGTCTCGGCCGCCGACTCTGGCACTGAGACGGATCGGTCTCGGTGACTCTGATCGGTATCGGGCGATATGCGCAAAACGCTACATAGAAAGCTAAAAAATTCTGAAAAATCACGATAAATCTTAAAAAAATGTAGACATCCATATTCATGTATCACATGTCCAAAATATATCACTAGCGCACTACATAAGCGAAAGTATAAATACACGTGTCGTCGTAGAAGCATATCAAAATACATGCTATAGTAAATTGACTACATTCATAATACATGCTAATGTAGTTATTTCCATATTGAATTGCGATGAAGCACAAAATTATCATCATAATGTCGAATCGACGAGTCAATTCCGATTCTCGGCTTAGTCAGTCTCCTCTGAGGTGAGTCGACCGACTCGTGACTCGAACTCGTCTCGGAGTGGGCCGAGACGGATACGACTCGGCCGACGTCTCCGATCGGCTGAGTCTTTGAACCATGATTAAAGGGTATCTATGTTATGTCTGGTAACTAAGTTACTTGTTTCTCTTCATTGCTGGCTGTTTACTGCTATACTGCTATCTTCGGTGATTTTATAACTGGCTGCGATGTCGGTTGTCTCAAGTACTTCATTTTCTCTTGTTTCTCCATGTTGGCTCTCTGATGATACTGCTCATGCTCTCTTGGATACTGCCTCTGCACCTTCTGGTACTCCTATTGTTCAGATATCACAGGACGAGTATTACAAGTTATATCAGCTCGAGTTCTATCAGACAGGTCATTCATGAACTCATCCATTTTCTTCAGATATGAATGCTTATATTGCCTCTCCTGCAGACTTTCGATACTAGATTTAGGAGTCTCATCTCACATGATAGGTATTAGGACAAATTCACCTATTTACATTTTTTCACTCAATTTCTTCTGTTAACATTGCTGATGGTATACAATCTCCTGTCTTTGGTGATGGGGTAGTTCAGGCTACTCCATCCTTGAACCTTAAAAATGTGTTATATATTTCAAAATTTTCCGTAAGCGTGTTATCCATCAGCCAGTTTACCAAAAAATATAACTGCAGTGTAACCTTTTTTTCTTTCTTATTATGTCTTTTAGGATCTGACTACTGGAGGAGGAATGGTTTAGGTCATGAGAGAGGAGACATGTACTATTTGGATAACGGAGTCTCCCCTGCTGGCTTAGTTGCAGGTCAGCTTGATCCTATTCTACTCTGGCACTGTCGTTTGGGTCATCCCTCATTGCAGAAGTTTCGGCTGGTAATTTCTGTTGAGTTTTCTTTCTCTACACTTGGTTATGCGTCTTGTGAGATGGGCAAGCATCATCGTGTATCTTTTTTGAGTCGAGTCAATAACTGTAATAGTTTTGCATTTGAGTTAGTTCATTCTGATGTCTGGGGTCCTAGTTGTGTGCCTTCATACAAAGGTTTTAGATATTCTCTCATTTTTGTTGATGATTTCTCTCGTATGAATTGCCTATATTTGCTAAAAGAGAGATGAAGTTTCTAGTATCATCGAACTTTTCATAATGAAATAAAAATTTAATTTTCTACCTCTATCTGTGTGCTTCATACTGACAATGCCTTAGAATATATGAAAAATAATGTCTTTTTTTTTCTAAGAATGAGATTATTCATCAAACCTCTTGCTCTCATACGTCCCAGCAGAATGGTGTTGCGGAACGCAAACACAGACACATCCTAGATGTTGCTCGAATCATGATGATCATATGCATGTTCTGAAGTATTTGTGGGTTGATGCATTGTTAAGCGCATGTCATTTGATTAATAGGATACACTCCTCAGTTCTTCATAGTAAAATCTCTTTTTCATGTCTATATCCTAAAAAAAATATCTTCTCAGTTCCTCCGTGCATTTTTGGCTGTACATATTTTATTCAGGATTTGTCTCCAGGTCTGGATAAATTGTCTCCTAGGTCTATAAAATGTGCCTTTGTTGGGTATTCTCGAACTCAAAAAGGATACCGGTGCTATAGTCCATCAACCAAAAAGTATTTTATGTTAGCTTATGTCATATTTTTTTAATCAGTCCCTACTTTTCTCCACAAGGTCCAGTTACTGCATCGGAGTCTATTTCTCTTTCACCGTCTGTTCCTTTGCCTCACCTGCTGTTGTCCATGATGTCTTTTCGCCAGTGTTATTAAAAGACACTACATCACCACCTGCACCAAAGCCACATCGGGAAAAAGACTTCAGACATGTTTACACTCATCGGTAAAAAGTTCCTGCCTCCGAACCGGTTTCGGTCGCTTCCTCTCCAGTGAAAGGTCCACCTTCTCAACCGTCAGTATCTTCCTCTGATTTTGATGTTCTTATTGCCCTCTGCAAAGGTAAATGGTTTTCTACTGATCATCCTATCTCTCATTTTGTTTCATATGATCGTATTACTTTCTCCTTTCGCCAGTTTGCCCTGTCTTTGTCCTCTGTATCTTTACCCTGGTCATATGAGGAGGCTATATTGATACCTGCTTGGAAGCAGACTATGGATGAGGAGATGGATGCTCTTATTTCTCGAGAAACTTGGAAGTTGGTCTGCATCCAAAGCTGCTGTTGTTGTGGGTTGTCGATGGGTCTATACCTTAAAGTATCGCCCTGATGGTTCAGTGGATAGGTATAAGGCTAGGCTTGTTGCCAAAAGATATACTCAGACCTATGGCGTTGACTACTTTGAGATTTTCACCAGTTGCTCGGCTAAACTCCATTCGAATTTCGTTTTCTGTTGCTGTTAATATGGAGTGTCCCTTATTTCAACTAGCTGTCAAGAATGTCTTTCTCTATGAAGACTTGAAGGAGCAAGTTTATATGGAGCAACCTTCAGAGTATATTGCTCAGGGGAGAATACTGTCTGTAAACTTAGCAAGGCGGTCTATGAACACAAACAGAGTCTAAGGGCATGGTTTGAGAAGTTCAGCATGATTATCTCTGGTATTGGATTTGCCCATTGTCATTCAGACCACTTAGTGGTGGTTCATAGTACTAAGTCTGGCTCAGTGATATTGGCTGTGTATGTTGATGACATTTTACTAATTGGGAGTGACTCTGTGGCCTTGGCAGAAACTAAGGAGTATTTCAAACGATATTTTGTAATCAAGAATATGGGAAAGTTAAAATATTTTCTTGAGATTGAAGTTGCTTATCAAAAATATGGTTTACTTTTATCTCAGAGGAAGTATACATTTGATCTCCTTGAGGAAACTGACATGTTGGGGTGCAAACCTGCTAGCACTCCAATAGAAGCAAATGTGAATTTATGGTGTGATAATAGTAATCTACTTGATGATCCTGGACAGTATAGGAGATTGATTGGGAAGCTATCTACTTAACAGTTACTAGGCCTGATATAACTTTGCAGTTGGAGTACTGAGTAGGTTTATGCATAAGCCTAGAGAGGTTCACTAGATGGCTGCTATGAGGATTCTTGTCTGTATCAAAAGTTCCTCTTGAAAAAGGTTTGTTGTACAAGAAACATGGACATGTTCGTATTTTTAGCTATTCTGACTCAGGATATGCTGGTGATATGGGAGATAATAAGTCCATTACTTGCTATTACACATTCGTTGGAGAACATCTGGTGACATGGAGTAAGAAACAAGATATTTTTAGATCCAGTGCAGGGCTGAGTATAGAGGCATGTCACATAGTACTTGTGAAAGATGTGGCTGAAGAATCTGTTATTAGAGTTTGGTTTTTATCATCTTGGCTCTATGTCTATGTTTTGTGATAATCAGTCTGCTATCTATCTTGCACAAAATCAGAAGTTTCATGAGAGGACTAAGCATATAGAGGTTGACTGTCATCTAGTCAGAGGGGCATGAACCAAAAAGGTGATTTCTCTCCATTTTACTCCATCTTCAAAGCAGTTGGCAGATTTACTTACCAAAACAGTTTCTTCAAAAGTGTTTTCTGTCTTATATAGCAAGCTGGATATGGTTGACATTTATGCTCCAGCTTGAGGGGGAGTGTTACAATAGTTATTGGGTTATTGGTTATTAAGCTATTGGGCTTTTACCCAATAGACCCATACCCATCACTTCTAATATATATATGTATTGTCTTTCCTTTATTATCAATTCAATTTCTTTTTAGGGTTTTCTATTTCTCTACATTTGCTATGCAACTCAATTCATGATTCTGTTATTTATTTGCTTTTATTTCCCATACAGTTATCCTATGATGGGAATGATTATCGCACCTACCTCCCCATATTCACACATCTCTTCGTCATTTTTTCCTTATTTGTAGAGACATCAACTTTTCAAGATTCTTTTTTGTGAGATCTTACAGGTAGAGACATCAAGAAACTTCGGCTCAAGTCCCTACGGAAACACATTGGACTTGTCCAACAGGAGCCAGCACTCTTTGCCACCACTATTTACGACAACATCCTCTATGGAAAGGATGGTGCTAAGGAATCAGAGGTCATGGAGGCAGCCAAACTCGCAAATGCTCACTCCTTCATTAGTGCCCTCCCAGAAGGCTACTCAACCAGGGTTGGCGAGCGAGGTGTCCAGCTATCCGGGGGCCAGAAGCAGCGGGTTGCCATTGCGCGGGCCATCATAAAGAATCCGGCCATCCTGCTGCTTGATGAGGCAACATCCGCGCTTGATGTTGAGTCGGAATGTGTGGTCCAGCAGGCACTAGATTGTGTCATGAGAGGCCGAACCACTGTCATGGTGGCGCATAGGCTCTCCACGATCCAGAATGCTGATATCATCTCAGTACTTCAGAATGGAAAAATTGTAGAGCAAGGAAACCATTCTGCTCTTGTAGAGAATAGGAATGGGGCTTATTTCAAGTTGATAAATCTTCAGCAACATCAACAACAGCCGTAGTTTTAGCATCTGTATGTTGTAAAGATCACTTCTGCTGTTTGGGTCCAAGGATCAAACAGCAAACGATCTCTTATACAATTTGAGTTCTTTTTTCTTGCTTTTTCCATGTTAACTAATTTTTTTTTTCACATTTTTCACTGTATTAATGTGATACAATATTAATAATCAGAAATAATGGTTATACATGATTTTCTTTTTCTTCTTTTGAGAGTAAACTGGGACTGTTGCCCCTTCTCCTTTTCCTCTCTTTTTTCTTTCAGCACATCTGAAGTCTTATTATGACCTCTCTTGTCATACATATACCTTATCATTTTGCCTGCAGTTAGTTGTTCCCATGGTATATTTGTTGTATCTCAAATATTTTGTGGAATATTTCATTGATTTCTAGGGATGGTATTTGGTTTAAAGTGAGATTTGAGAAGAAATATAGGAAATGAATCCTACAACATGACTTCTATATGAAACTAAACATGTTACTTAACAGCTACACATTTCAGAGCCATATCATCAAAGCCTAAATGCACACAGCACAATCTGACCATGCACTGGCATATGTAGAAGTCTAGGACAAATACTTGGTTATGACCTGCAGTGACTACACTGTGACCCTAAGAAGCATGGACGCAAACACACTGATAAGGACACAATCCTACAGGCTGACACACAACAAACTGTAAAAGAATATTGGCAAAACAGCAATGATGCTGGAAGAAACATAGTGTTCGGCAGTTCAACAAAACAGCAGCACGATTGAAGTGTCTTGTTACATAGCTACCACCTCCCAAAAGTGCACCTTTTGTTGTTCCAATGACCTTAATATGTTAAGGGTGTCGGTCAACAAATTTTTTCTATTGATTTTTTAGCTCTAGTTAGTTATCTGGATCTTTGGTATGCTTTTTGGGAAAAACAGAAGTTGGCTTAACACATTTCTTTTCTAAGAAATAAACAGGAGAGCAGGTTCTGCTGATTTCTTCTGCATCATATGTGCATTAACATCAAGAGTATGTTCAGTAAGAAGTTCTGGATTGATTACCTTTATTGAAAATAGTACCATGAATTTGGTTAATTCATTTATGAAATCACAAAATTCATTTTGCTTTGAACATATCTAAGGTTAAATCCCTTAAGAACTCAGAGGAGCTGTTGTGTCAAAGCATAAATTTTAATCCAAACATAGTTGGGAACTACGAGTCGATAACTTGTGTTTCTCTCTCTTTCGTCTCTGGTACTTGATCTTGCATAGAATTGGCCATGCTTAAAACATCATTACATTCTTTGAATCTTTGATGTTGATCGTCACAGGTAGGATGGCATTGATACTTTGATGCTTCCTTTGCTTTGATTGGATTTTGTCGGTTATGATTATTGATGTCATGTCCCCCTCAATAGATCTGTGTAACTGACCCCAAAGTTCTGGAATACTGGGATTGTTGATGTTGTTGAATGTGTCACTGATCTGAAACTATCACTAATGAACCCAATATCCTTTTGATACTTCCTCACTCTAATACTTGTCAGGGAGATATCTATATCAAAATTTTAATTCACAGATTGATAGTCTTGCTATTTTTCATGAGTTATACTTCTTCTATTGCCGATTTTTCATCTGCTATTAGTATACTAGAAAGAATTAAGTCACATCTTAAAAAGATTTCTAGAATTTTGTATAATTTGCGTAAAATTTTATTTATATTTTGTTGGAAAGTTTTATCTGCTTGTAGAACTTCTTTTTCATATGAAATATGGCAAAGGTATTTTTTAGAGATATATGAAATTAGATAAGTTTGAGTAAATCTGGATACAGGGGGGTCTACGTCATCTCAAACCCCATTGTACACCGAGAAATGAGAGTTTTCCTAGAACTAGTCTTTCCTAGTAGAGAGCATCAATCGACAACAGTTCATTCTATGGAGCCAGTTTGACCTAGCTCATCACCATTTTGCCGCCAAGTTCAATGATCTCTATAGTGGTCGAGTGCTTGACTGATCTAGTGTTTGGGACTCAAACTGCGGTGTAACCACCAGGTCTGTTGGAGATCTGAAAATGGAAATCAACTGGGGTGGGGGAGTTGGTCTGTTAAGCATCAAATGAAGAGGCTGAGTGTGGACTTGAGTCCTATCTTGATTCAGGATTTATGAAATTCTTATGATCCATCTGGACTTATGGCGATTCAACACGTGTATCAATTGTGTTGATTTTCAACAATTGCATGGAAGGGTGGTGCCAGATATTGGACCTTAGCCCTACCTGGTTGAAAATGTTAGAAAATATGCAAAACAATTTGGTTTAGGCTTATTTTTCAATCGAAATTAGTCTTCTCTTAAAAGAGGGGGGACTTTTCTGAGATTGATGATCTTCCATGAGATGGATATCCATTAGGGAAAGAGATCCATGGGACATCCCCTTTGTAATTGTAATCATCTTCCCTCTGAAAGGTAGAAATAAACCCTGGAGTGGATTTCCTTGCCACCAATAATTCTTATTCTACCTACACATTTTCTTCTACCCCTATATATTTCTTTTAATTTTTATTATCCCACAAACTTGATTCCGTCTATATCAGATTGGAGGGAGCAATCTTTCCCTTCTCAGATTCGGATCATATTGATGTCTGAAACTATGATACAGGAGGGGGACACACTATCATGAAGGACGGTAACCAATGAGCTTAGTATCCGATTGGTGCAAGTTGAGTTGCAAATGGCATCTATAGCGACAACCAATGGCGAAGGCCTCCCTTGTCACAACCACAAACTGCTGTCGCGGAGGTAGAGGATACATGGCCACGAGTATGGATTCCGCATATTTACATAATAAACATTTAAACTAAATGTAAATGATAGGTAACTTTCCTATCAAGAATAACAAATTCCTCAATATCGACATAATTTTCTCCAAATGAACCTATAGCTAAACAAATAAAATCCAAATTATCCAAAACAAAGATTCAAATCAACTCCAATAGTATTCCCTATACTCAAATTCATCAAATAAAACCGTAACCAAATATCTTAATATCCACCTATAAATTCACAAACAAATTTTTGGCCCAAAATGCATTTCCCCACTTTTTTGGATGGACAATAATTGGTTCTTTTTGGCTCTGACTCCGTCTATTGAATGAGAATCCTCCTCCAGTGACATGAAGAACTGATATAATTGGATGGGATCTACAAAGCGAGCTAGTTCCTTCCAAATACTTCCTCTTAATTTTGCTGCAAGTTTACCAACTATCATCCAAAGAATGGGTCCATGTGTCCCGAAGGAGAGCTAATTTCTATCCTTTCTCTCTCTGCTGCTTCCATTACCTCCATAAATATGGAAGTTAGTTTAAATGGATAACAAAAATCAACAAGTCCATCGAAAAGCTTCTGACTGTTAGAAAAGGAACTTGGAGTCTTAGCAGAGTCTGTTGCTTGTAATTGAGAAGTCAACAAATTTAGAAAAGGTCTCCCAGATTTTTAGAGCAATTCCGTCCTATAAAGGAGAGGATTGAAATTGTCGACCTTATGGATGCAGGAAGAGAAGTTGTTGATTGTTGGTATGCTGTTGTTCATAGGTAGCATGTAGCGAGTGCGCCAATGTTGAAATCAAATTGACAGCTCATTTTCTTCCATAGGCGTGGGCTTCATTAAAAGTAAATTCATCTAGGTTTATATTGAGCAATGATTTTAGGATTAGAGTTGTTAATATGTTGCACACTCTGAATCATGAACAAATATGTAGCAGGACAATAGGAGAACCCACCTTCTTCTTCTATTTCTCTACAGCTAATCCGAATCCGGGGTCCACAGATTCCAAGTTGACTACTGTTTGTTAATTTTGATATATTACTGATTATTTGTGCAATGCTGCTCTCTCCGATTTTTCTTATTCAGATCCAATTTGATCTGAAACTAATCAGTGAAATCCAGTCCTACTTTTAAATAAGTTCAAATTAATATGATTGTTTTCCCTTTTTGAACATGAAGCCAGAATTATTCCAGTAGACATTTGATGTTAAGTATCCTTATCTGCAGAGTCTGCCCTACTTCAACTTGGCTAATTTATTTAAAGCTAAATGAAACAATAACTCCAAGCAAACCTTCCATTTCCTTAAAGGTTACAATATCCAAATACATTTGATGGGGAGCCTGTCCCAGGTTCACCAACAGAAGAACTAGGACCTATTGATCTTCAATTGAAAAGCATAAGCATTTCATCCTTGAGTTTTGACTGACTGCTGGTTGAATGGTCAGTTTTCTATGTGATATATCTCCACATGCCAAACCTCCAAAAATGGAATGTACAAGATAAGAATCTGTGACTGATGTCTTGGTAAAGTGAGGAATATTCATTGGAATGTTTCCAAATGCCCAGTTAAGTACAACAAAAAGGATGTAGATGCATTTAGCATGAAATTTGAAGACATTAAGCATGAAACTAGGCTTCTTATTCTTTGAATTAGTATTTCAGCAAATTGCTTGTGATGACCACTAGTGCCAACCCTGCCAATTTAAGCTCAGTTTTGAACTTTTTATGCAATTTGCAATGTTCAAAGAAGCTAAAACTATGGATACTCTAAAAATGAATAGTACTTCGATACGTGGCGCTGTAGCTAGTGAGAACCCCAACTAATTAAATCTAAGCATCAATATCATGGTAGGATAAAGAGATAGGTACATGCTATTAAGAGATACTACTCTAATACCGATGTTTTTGTGCACTAACTTCTTTATATAGTCTTAAAAGGTTATGATCACATAGGCTTGAGGCATCCGGTCTTCTCTTACATCCGGGAATGCACCAACCTTATGTTGCTTTGCCCTAGTGTAGTAAAAGTATGAGTTTTATTCCCAGAATATAGTTGAGTACTTAGGCAAACATCTATGTTTTACTTTGGTTCATGCATTCTCACCATATTAGGGCACATACAAAATTTTCATGTTCTCCTTGTTTCAGTATCAAGAGAAACTTTAAGTATCACTCCACCATAGTCCCAAACACTGAGTACTTGCATTAATCTTTTTCTGGACTCAGATTTACAGATAGATAGATGCTATCTTTTTCTATATATGCAGTTACATTGTTGAATTCCTATCTAGCGCAATTTGGTGGAGACAGCAAGGATTTGGTTGAGGTGTCCTCTAAATAAGCACTAGCGCGCGTGCGCACACACATATTTTGCTTGTCGGAGTGATATTTACAAGATAAATCTACCCTAATTGAATCATGATGCTGAAGTTTTGTGGGGTGTGTGTGTGACATCATGAAATGACTTTCACAGTATACTTTGAGGTACATTATCAGAGTGTTGATTGTGGAAGAGAACTTCTTGTTCATTGTCATAATCACATGTTGCAATAGATCCTGTTGAGATGATCATGCCAAATCATATTGATAGAAGCGATAAGGATGTCGTTATGGTAGAAACATTCATCCGGCAATCAACAGAATTTGAAGGATTTAAATGTGACTGTTTCACCTAGAAAATATTCTTGTATTCCTCTGTTTGGTATTAGAAAATGTTGAAGGTACTTGGGCCTTAATATGATGATAACCAAATGGTACAATTGAAAAGCTTGTAGGGGATCCTAAGAGAGAGGTACCACTATAGATGAAACAAATGCGAAAAAAATTTGCACATTCTTAGAGGTAAAGAGAGCAAAATTGCAAGACCTAATTTTCTAGCTAACTAAGACCATAGTCATTCATCTGTAGCAAAATTGGAGAAGTAAGCTCTTTGAGAACTAAGGTTTGTGTACCTTGTAAGAAACCTTGAGGGGTTTGGTAATTATTGTTGAAATTGTTTCAACGTTGGTTTGTTAACAAGAAGAGACTTGTGGGTGTAAGACATGAGGTAAGATGGGAGGAAAATAATTAAGGAAGAGCATATCCTGTTTCTATGAAGCCACATTGACCAAAGTGATTGAGAACATTTTTGTAAGACCATGAATGCTTCAAATAATACTAATGAATAGTAATTGAAGATGCTGCAATACATATATTAGTATACACAACTACCCAACCCAACCATCAATTATATTATTTTAAAAATATGATGAATTATTGTGTCATACTTTATTTAACTAAATAGGACTCATGAAGATATCAATTAAAATATCAACTCTTTTTCCAACTATATGCATTCTAAACCAAAAAAGATTGGATATGTACGAGTCAAGAGTGTATAAGCAAGGTCTACAGGTATTATACTGGTGTATTTTATTTGGTCATTTGTCTATTCCGAGATACAACAGGAGGAGGTAGTGATGTGAAACGTTTAACATAAGCAAAAGATAAAATAACTCAAAAATACGCTTTACCAACAAGAAAACCGTTAATAGAAATTGAATTTAAAACAGATAATATCAGGCTATACTATGTTGATCATGCAAGTGCTTAATCGATTTCAATGCTTAAAAAACTAACTAGAAACTATTGCTTATACAGGAAATCAAGTTTTTCACATAATAAAGAAGTCAAACAACTACAGGGCCATAGCAGAATCATTCACTCGCAGTATTTGTGACAATGGATCAATAAAGATAATATAGACTGGAAATATATATTGACTAGTAAATAAAGAACGAGGGATTGAAATTATACCTTTATGTCCAAGAATAAATTTTTATTTTGCTGTTGGACTTAGATTGAAACTTGTGTAATTATTCTTTATTTGTTTAGCTGGTCTTTGCAGAGAAACTGGTGCAATTTTGTTTGTTAATTTTAGCTTCTTTGTAGAGAAACTTGTGCAATTGAATTATTTATTGGCTAGGACATCAAAGGCTTGCTTTTGGTGGGTAAGCTAGCACAGTTGGCTGGCTGATGATGGGCGGGCGCACTCGGGCAGGTGGTGAACAAGGTGCAGATCGGGGCTCGGCCAAGTTTGTGGTCGTGTGGTAATCAATAAGTAATTGGCGATTTGTCCTGAGGAGTGGCGACGGAGATTTATTTGAGAGGAAGAAATTTGAAGGAGAGATGGAGAAAGGGAACAGAGGTAGATAAATCAATTAGAGTATCTCACTACTAATTGAGTCTAGTAGGGCATATCATCACAATTAGAGAAGAGGCTCGAAGAATTTAAATTAAACTCAATTGAGAGTAAAAGATTTCATTGATTGTTGTTTCAAAAGTGAATACAGGGGGTTTATATAGGCTACAAAATTGTATCTCTCTCCTTTTTCAATTTGGATTTAAAATCAACTCCTAAAAGAAATTAAAAACCTAAAAGAAAGTAAAAATAAAAGAAATACAAAATAGACAAGTACTAATCCTACTACTACTCTAATACACAGAGAAGATAATAGAAACTCTATTACTAGGATTACAAAAGTTTTTCATGAACAAAATTTGCTTCTAAAATCAAATAACCATGATTCTCTTGAGTCTCATTCAATATACTTTTCAAGCTTTTGAATTGGGTTTTGACGTGGCTTTGATGGCTTCATGTTGTCCGTATCATTCTCTCCGGGTTGTATAGAACTCGACTTTATTGAGTTTGAGGAAGAACTCTCATATTGCTCCAATATGTCAGGATCAATCTTTTGCAGCTCACTTTAATCTTTCCACGAATCATCTGTTGGTGGGTTTCTTTTTCATCGAACCAAATACTTACGAGTCCCACCTTCTTTGGTGGTGATAAATTTATCATTCACAATTTTATCAATCTAATCCACTGTATTATATATTATATTTAGAAATGATGGAAGACAGGTCTCTCAGAAATAAGCTTAAAGGATGGCTCATCATCTAATAGGTTGCCAGGGTTGAAATCAAAACTCTTATAATCCACTAGATCTTCAATATTGAATGTAAAACTGATACTAAAATATTAAGGAAGATCAATAACATAAGCATTGTTGTTTAGTTTCTTTAAAATCTGAAATGCACCAGCACTACGAGCATGTAGTTTCTTAACAGTTCTCCATGGAAATCTTTCCAGATGAATTCATACATTTACATATTCATCAACATTAAAATTTTAAATCTTTTTCTTACGTCAGCTATTAACTTGTAGTTGGTGTTACTTTGAGTAATTTTATTTATAACTTTCTTGTGTAAATCGTGCACATATAATGCAAATGATTATGCAAAATCTGATGCTCTAATATAACCGGTCATAGGAATAAGATTTATAGATTGTCTAAGTCTAAAGTCATCAACAATCTTATGTGGTGATTTTCTTGTAGTCCTATTCATAGCTGTGTTGTATGCAAATTCTGCATTGGCTAGTTTAAAATCCCAACTTTCTCATGTGTTCATCAATTAATGTGCGCAACAAATTCTCTAGACTCTTATTGACAACTTCGATTTTCCATCAATCTGGGGATGAAAAAACAGTAGAGAATTTCTGTTTCATACCTAACATGTGTCAAAGTGTTTACCAAAAGTAACTCATAAATTTCAATCTCTATCGGACACAATAGTCTGAGGCAAATTATGTAATTTGACAACACCATTAAAAAATATCTTAGCAACTCTAGAAGTATCGGCAGCTCGAGAATAAGGAAGAAAATGGGCTATTTTGGAGAAACGGTCCACGACAGCTAAAACAGAATCGTGTTTTTTTAAAGTTTTTGGTAAACCTAACACGAAATTCATACTCACATCTTGTCAAGGCCAATTCGGGACAGAGAGTACAGTGTACAAACTAGTGTTTTATTTTTATTGTTTAGCTAGTTGACAAATGTAACTTCTACCAACATACTTAGTAACATCGTGTTTCAAACTAGGCCAACAGAACCTATACTTTACAGCTTCTATGATCTTCTCATTCTCAAAGTGTCCAACTAGACGACCGACATGCAATTCTCAAAAAAAAAATTCTCTAAGAGTGGTCATTGGAATGCATAGGTTACGGCCTAGAAACAAATATCCATTATGTAGAACAAATTTATCAACTTCTCGTGTAGTTCCATCTTTTAGTTACACACATATCTCGTGAAAATCAGGACATGACTAATACTCATTTTCAATCACTCAAAATCATTTACAACAGTTGACATCTTATTCCAAATAAACACTTGGTGGCTGAGAGCGTCAGCAACTTTGTTTTCAACTTTCACTTTGTGACATAGGGTGAATGTATAGTTTGTAAGAATTCAATCCAACGACCATTCTAGCATTCAATTTCTTTTGGGAATAGATGTATTTCAAAGCCTCATGGTCAGAAAAGAGAATGAATTCTTGCGGTAGCAAATAATGTCGCTAATAATGAAGTGCTTTAATTACTACATAGAACTCTTTATTGTAGTTAGAGTATTTTTGCTTGGGTCATTCAGTTCTCACTAAAGTATTTAACTGGATGTCCTTCTTAAGCTAAGACTCAACTTATACCTATGCCTGATGCGTCACACGCTACTTAAAAAATCTTAAAAAATCGAGGAAGATGCACAACTAGGGCACTGACCATTGTTGTCTTAATTTTGACAAACGCTTTAGCAACAACATTAGATCATGAAAACTCACATTTCTTTAGACAGTTCATAATTAAAGCCATGACAGTATTGAACCCTATTATAAACCGTCGGTAAAAGGTAGCAAGTCAGTAGAAATTTCTTACCTCACGGGTGGTCTTTTGTTTTGGCCATTCCTCAATGGCTCTCACTTTTTCAGGATATACAGAAACTCTGTTGGAAAAAATGACAAAGCCTAGAAAGTGAACTTGTGTTGCAAAAAAGACACTTCTTCGTGTTAGCATGCAATTATTTCTTTCTTAATACAGTACAAACTTGACGTAAGTGGTCTAAATGTTGCTCACGAGAGTGGCTATAAATAATGATATTATCAAAGTAAACTATAAGAATTTTTTTCCATAAACAGTCGTAATACTTGAGTCATCACTCGCGTAAATGTACTCGAAGCGTTGGTCAACCCAAAAGGCATAAATATCCATTCATATAATCCATCTTTTGTCTTGAAAGCGGTTCCATTCATCTTCCGGACGAACGCAGATTTAGTGATAACCCCTCTTAAGATCTATCTTAGAAAATATTGTGATACTAGACATCATATATAATATATCATCCAACATCGGAATTTGAAAGCGATACTTGATTGTGATCTTATTAATCGCTTTACTATTCACACGCATACGCTATGATCCATCTTTTTTCTTGGCATAATAATGCGTTGACCACACATGGGCTCATGCTTTCTCTAATGAAACCCTTGTCTACCAATTGATCGACCTGCCTCTTGAGCTTAGCATACTCGGTTGGGTTCATTCAGTAATGTGAAAAGTTCGGGAGACTTGGTCCGAGTACTAGATCGTTAGCGTGTTGGATGTCAAGCATCGGTGGTAATTAGGTTTAGGCTTTTTAGTTATAGGTCGGTAGGGTGTCAATTTAATCTTCTTATCTTCATGTTCAAATCGACACGTGTTCGATCGACCATGAATGGTAACATCATTGTCGTAGAGCCATGGCCGTCTTAGAATGATTTGACCTATATCCATTGTAACCATATTACACCATACTTTGTCTTTATTAACATCAAACTTGATAGGGACAAAGCATTATTGTTTCACATCTAGGGCTATGAAGTTAATGTTGGGAGAGAGGAGATAGAGGAGATAGAGAAGATGGAAGAAGATAGCACAGAGATCGGACGACAAAGGAATAAGGAACGGCGCATGGAGGAGGCAAATTGTGCTCCCGGTCGACCTCACGGTGGACGGTGGAGGCCGGTCGACCGGCCCGGTCGACCGGCGTGCACGGGTGTGCACAGGATGGAGCGGTCGACCGGGCCCAGTCGACCGACTGAAGTGGCCTCGCTCTCGGGTTGGCGCGGTCGACCGGGCCGGTCGACCGTGGCTTTGGTCGGTCGACCGGCCGGTCGACCGACGGACGCGGCTGGAGTTTCCTTTTAGGATTCGAATTCCTTTTCTGATTGGGATTGAATTCAACCTGGGTTTCCATAAACTCAGGGACTCTGTGGCTATAAATAGAGGCTAGAGGCCTCATGTATTGTATCCCTGAAAATCCCTCAAGAATTCTCTCTTGTAATAGTTGTATTGATTGTTGAATCAATAAGATCTCTCTCTCCCTTGCCCCGAGGACGTAGGCACGTTGGCTGAACCTCGTTAAATTTGTGCGTTGATTGCTTTTCTCTATTGGTGGTTGTTCCTGCTGCGTTGGTTGTTTCTCCGGTTGAATCGAGTCTCCGCTAGGACGGCGGATTCCTCAAGATCAAGTGGTGGTTGTTATGTCTCTTCTTCCATGAACCGCTGCGCACAACGAGTGGTGTCTGGGGGGCGCAACAAGTGGTATCAGAGCATCCCAGATTCGACGTGGATCATCTGTTGATTCAAGGGCATCAGTAGCTGTTTGGTGGAGATTGTGTGTCGATCTTAGAACAGCGTGTGAAGATTGCTCGAGGAATCAAGTTGGTGGAGTAAATTGCTTCGGAAACTCGTCGAGGGTTTCGCGTGGAGATAAAGATCTAGTCTTTATCTTGTTTGTTTTATCTAACTCCGTTTGTTTTCACATTGGTTTGAGGAATCAGTTGAGAAGATGGCTGGAGAAAGCACATCGGTGAAATCCATGTATCCATATCTAAGGATTGATGTGGTGAAGTTCAACGGGACTAACAACTTTAGTATGTGGAGGTGTGAGGTTATGGATGCGCTGACGGTATCAAACCTCGAAGACACTCTACGGTTGGAGAAGAAGCGCGCATCAACGACGGAAGAAGATTGGGACAAGATGAACCGTTCGGCGTGTGGCTTGATTAGGTCTTGTCTAACACAAGACATCAAGTATCAGGTGTTGCATGAGACATCTGCAAGGCAGTTGTGGGAGATCCTGTAAAGGAAGTATCTGACGAAGAGCATAGAATCGCGATTGCAGTTGAAGAGCAAGCTCTATGGGTTTCAGATGCAAAGAGGATGCTCCGTCAACGAACACTTGAACCATTACGCGAAGCTTCTTACAGATCTAATTAACGTGAATGTGGAGACTAGTGAAGAGGATAAGGCGGTAATTCTTTTGAACTCTCTTCCTAGGGAAGAGTATGAGGCCTTTACTCTCACTTTTCTCAATAGAAGACAATCCCTTAACTACGATGAGTGTCTGCTGCACTTGTGAGTTATGAAGTAAGGAGACAGGACCGACTGTCTTTTTCGAGAAGCACAAAAGCAGAGGCATTGGAGGTAAGAGGCAGAAGTTCCAATTGGAAGGGAAGAGACGATCGGGAGAGATCAAAGTCCAGATCAGGCTTCAGAAATCTGAAGAAGAATCAGTGTGCCTTGTGCAAGGACTAGGACACTGGAAAGCAGAATGCCCGAAGGCCAAAGGTAAGAAGGTGGAGTCAAACACCGAGGCGAATCTCGCACAGGCGGATGGATCGGATGAAGACTCATCGGTATTCTCTCTCTGTTACTACTCCTACTGTTTGTAACACAGATAATGCTGAGTGGATCTTAGATAGCGGAGCCACCTATCATGTGTGCCCGAACAGAGCCTGATTTTCTAGCTTTGAGAAGCTGGATGGATGTTACACGGTCATGGAGAATGACCATCCGTGTAATATAGAAGGGATGAGTACAGTTCGCATCAAGATGGATGATGGGATAGTACGAGAATTGAAGGAGGTGAGGTATGTACCTCAACTCAAAAGGAGTCTTATCTCTGTTGGCGCTTTGGAAGCATTGGGTCTGGTGATATCTGTTCAAGATGGTGTTCTCAAGATGATCAAAGGCTCGATGGTGGTGATGAAGGGCGTTCGTCGGGACAATCTCTACTACTTGAAGGGTAGTACGGTGACAGGTCAGGTGGAGACTTCTAATTCTTCAGATGATGGTTGCACGGAGGTCTGGCAGGTAAAGGTCGGACATGGAGGTGAAAGGTCTTTGCAAGCTCCTGCAAAGAAAGGATCATTGGAAGGTGCTGCTACCTGCAACTTGGAAGGTGAACACAACGTTCTGGACAAGAAGAAGGTGAAATTCAGCACCAGTACTTACCGCTCAGAAGGTCTTCTTGATTGTATTCATGTAAGCGTTTGGGGACCTGCTAAGACTGCATCGCTTGGAGGTCACAGGTACTTTGTCTCTTTTGTTGATAGTTTATCTAGGCATTGTTGGATATATCCCATGAGACAAAGGAGTGAAGCCCTAGATATGTTGGTGAAGTGGAGAGGAAGAATAGAGAAGCAGATTGGTAGGAAGATCAAGGAGCTGCAGATTGGTAATGTTGAAAGAGACATGTACCAATTCCTACGATTTGGTCAGAACACTAGTATTGCTACTCACTTCACAACAAGTATAAATGGGTTGGCTAAGGAGGTAAACCGTTCCTTGCTGGAGAATGTTCGGTGGTTGTTGTCTAATGTAGGATTAGACAAGTCGTTTTGGGCTGAGGCGATTGTGTATGCTAGCCATCTCATGAATAGATCGACTGCGGTAGGAGGTAGAGTTCCATTAGAAATTTGGTCTGGGAAAGCTGCTCATGATCATGGTTTGCTGCGGGAATTTGAAAGTCCGACCTACTTCAGTGCCAAGAATGGCAAGGTGAATCCGCGAGCAAAAAAGTGGCAAGGTGAATCCGCGAGCAAAAAAGTTTGTATTTTTGGGTGTCAAAAGAATGGCTACAGGTTGTGGGACCTTGAAAACAAGAAGATCGTGGTGAGTAGGCATGTCACATTTGGAGAGACTTCAGTGTTGAAGTCCACCGTCTCTCAGCAGGTAGAGAGAACGGAGACCAAGGAAGTATCGCAGTAGGTGGAGGTTGATGCTACTCCACCATCTCCAGTTGGTTCGGCATCAGAGAAGTTTCACCGGATGTGACACTGGGTGGAGATCATGTAGCCAGAGTTAATGCTGAACAGGTTGAAGATATTATTGAGGATGTCGAGTTGTTTGCAGCCATTGGAACCAAGATAAAACCATGCTTGTGGTTAAAGAAGCATGAATCTCAAGCTTGTGATCGCGACAAGCTCAAGTTGAAGGCCGTTGTTCTCCATGATGGTCATGAGGAGATTCATATGACTCAGTCAGATAGGTTCGCTGCTGCAGATTCAGGTACAAGTGCTTGAGCTTGATGGAGCTCATTTGAATGAACTACGGTTGGCTTGATCCTTTGGGCAAGGTACGTAGGCAGCCGTAAAGGCGCAGCCATTTGGTGATGCAACCCATATGAAGCTGTTTGGGTTCTCGAGAAGCTAATTGGACTTCACGTAGAAGTGAAGAGTTGGACTTCACGTAGAGGTGAGGTGTTGTGATCTCGATGAACAGATTGATCTTCTGGTGAGAAGATGTTGAGCTTACATAAGGAGTGGTGTGCATCCAGTTGAAGCCGATGATGGTGTTCGGTGTGCTCTACGCAGACTTGGTTGGACCATCAGCTGAAGACATGTAGACTAGATAGAGCTAGTCAGTTGGAGAGTCAGTGTTGGCTCATAATGGGTTCTTCATGAGGTCGTGAAGTTTCAGAGTAGGAGCCACACTCGGTGTTCGGCATGTATGGAAGTTCTCCAAAGGTGAAGTATTGGGAAGGCATGTGTGGTGCATTCCAGTGGATAGCTGAGCTACAGATTCCAAGCCGAAATCGTGTGTCGATTTCGTCCGGTGCGCGCAAGCCGAGATCGTGTGTCAATTTCGCTGAGACATGTGTCGATTTCGCTAGGTGATAGACTGGGGTACGTTGGAGATCGGCTCAGATTTGAAAAATCTTCACCGAGTTGGAGAATTATTGGGAGAGAGGAGATAGAGGAGATAGAGGAGATGGAAGAAGATAGCACAGAGATCGGACGATAAAGGAACAAGGAACGGCGCATGGAGGAGGCAAATTGTGCTCCCGGTCGATCACGGTCGACCGGTGGAGGAGGCCGGTTGACCGGCCCAGTCGACCGGCGTGCACGGGTGTGCACAGGATGGAGCGGTCGACCGGGCCCGGTCGACCGACTGAAGTGGCCTCGCTTTCGGGTTGGCGCGGTCGACCGGGCCGGTCGACCGTGGCTTTGGTCGGTCGACCGGCCGGTCAACCGACGGACGCGGCTGGAGTTTCCTTTTAGGATTCGAATTCCTTTTCTGATTGGGATTGAATTCAACCTGGGTTTTCATAAACTCAAGGACTCTGTGGCTATAAATAGAGGCTAGAGGCCTCTTGTATTGTATCCCTGAAAATCCCTCAAGAATTCTCTCTTGTAATAGTTGTATTGATTGTTGAATCAATAATATCTCTCTCTCCCTTGCCCCGAGGACGTAGGCACGTTGGCCGAACCTTGTTAAATTTGTGCGTTGATTGCTTTTCTCTATTGGTGGTTGTTCCTGCTGCGTTGGTTGTTTCTCCGGCTGAATCGAGTCTCCGCCAGGAGGGCGGATTCCTCAAGATCAAGTGGTGGTTGTTGTGTCTCTTCTTCCGCGAACCGCTGCGCACAACGAGTGGTGTCTGGGTGCGCAACAGTTAATTCATGATACCTTATACGGATGGAGATGAGGTACAACCTTCAAGCCACCATTTTCGATCATCCTAGATGAGATCGCATTTACACAACTTTCACTATCCACAATCACTTTTCAATTCTTCCATTCTATCTTAGTGTATATGTGGAATATGATAGTTCTTCTCCAGTCATCTTTCTCCTCAGATTGTGAGAATGCACATCGAACGATAAATATGTAATTCAAGTTGAATATAATTACATTCAGTATCAGGACCTTTTTGAGTATAATCAAAATCATTGTCTTCATCCATATCTGGGTGATATGTAACTTCCTCGTCATCAGACTCCAAAGCTTGTGTGGGAACTCCATTAATGAAGGTGATCTTCATTTCGTTAGAACAATTAATAGCAATGTGATTGTACCCTTGACATCTATAATATATAGTGGAGGCACTAAATTTGGAAGAAGTTTGCTCGAGAGTTTTGCTACGACCATCCCTTTGTTTTCGTTTGAAGTTATTCTTCGGGAGGAGAATTGGGTGTTAAACTTATTGAACTGGAAAGAGGAGAAAGTTCTAGACGCACTCGATTTTGGATTGAAACTCCTAGTGTTGTAGTTAACCTAAGAGAATTTAGATCTTTAACTATGGTGTAGGCTTTCTCTAACTAAGTGACTCCTCTGACTAACAGTTCAGCTCGCAAGTCTTCTCTAAGTTCGAATCTAAAGCTGAAAAGGATTTGAGCTTGCCATTCCTTACTGAAGGTATTACATCTGATGAGGAACTCATTGAATTTTGCAACACACTCCTTTGCCGATTTATTACTTGAGTGTATTGATGCGACTTGTGCATAAGAAGATCACTAAATGATGGTGACATATACTTATCTTTCAACTCATCCTTCATCATATCCTATGTTTCAATAGGTCTTTGAAGTCGAGATGCATGTATGTTCTCTAAGTTGGTCCAGTACTGACTAGCTTGATCAGTCAGTTTCATTGCAGTGAACTTAATTTTTTTGGGCTCAGTGAAGTTGTATCATGTGAAGTACTTATATAGTTAGAGCGTCCAATTTAGAAAAAGTTGTGGATCATGCGCCCATCAAAGGTGAGAACATCGATCTTTATGTTCTTCAGAAATTGATCATCAGGATTGAGTGAGTTATCAGTGTTATCACGACGATTGTTTCACGATGAGAATGAATTTTCTCCAGCAGTGGAGGACTCTCGACAAGATATTTCTTTTACTTGATCTTTAGTTTCGTGTAGATCAGCTCAAGTCTGAGCCATATCGTGGGTCAAGGCTTCAAGTTTAGCCATGAGATCAGTTAGGGTAGGTTGAAAGGTCATGGAAGTGTTGGGTATACTAACTTCTTCACGCAAGTATGTGGTACCATTATGGGTTGGCATGCAATGTATGAGTTCTAATGTGGATGCAAATCTATACTAATTTTTCTATTTTTTTTGTTTGTTTCTTTTTTTTAATTTTTAAGATTGTCAGATTAATCAAAACCTAATCTTATCACTCCAAATGGCCAGATCAGCATAGCTCAGTTGGAGATTTTTCGCTCTTAGTGTTCTTTAATTACAGAACCACGTTGAATATTCTTTCTTAGTTAAATACCAATCGTACAGAACTTCAGGGGAAGAGTTACCCTTCAATGATTCCTAAAGTACAATAATTTTTTTCGGGTTTTAAATAAAATTTAACTAGATGCAAGACAGTAAATAAACGTGACTAATATGCAAATCCAATTTAACTGTGCTCTGATATCAAGATGATGTGAAATATGTACATAGGCAGAAGTAAAAGATAAAATAACTTAAAGATACGCTTCACAAACAAGAAAGACCATTGATAGGAATTGAATTAAAAATAGATAATATCAGGTTATGTTATGTGATCATACAAGTGCTTAATCGATTTCAATGCTTAAAGAACTAATTAGAAACTATTACTTATGCAAAAAATCAAGATCTTCACACAATAAAGAAGTTATGCAACTACAAGGCCAAAGCAGTATCACTCACTCGCAGTATTTGTGGACAACAGATCAATAGAAATAATAGACTGGAGATGTATCTTGACTAGTAAATAAAGAACGAGGGATTGAAATTGTACCTTAAATGTCCGTGTATAAAATTTCAGTTTGTTGTTGGACTTGATTGAAACTTGTATAATTATTCAATATTTGCTTAGCTGGTCTTTGCACAGAAACTAGTGCACTTTTATTTGTCGCTTGTAGCTTTTTTGTAGAAGAACTTGTGCAATTGAATTATTTATTGGTTGTTGCATGTGCAAACATCAATGGCTTGCTTTTTGTGAGCATGCTGGCACTGTTGATTGGCTGATGATGGGCGGGAGCACTCGGGCAAGTTGCGGGCCAGTCTGAACCAGTGCTTGTGTGCTCCTAAACAAGGTGTAGATTTGGGCTCGTCCAAGTTTGCGGCCGTGTGGAAATCAGCAGACGATTGGCGATTTGTGTTGAAGAATAGTGACAGATTTATTTGAGAGGAAGAAATTTGAAGGATAAATAGAAAAAGGGAATAGAAATAGATAAATCAATTAGAACATCCCACTACTAATAGAGTCTAATAGGATGAGATAGACTTGTGTCATCTCGGAAGGATTCGAGCCCGAATTCTTCCCACTCAAATACAACCTTCCGACATTCGAATACAGGATCCACTCCATTGAAGTTGGTCTATGTTTTTTCAAGTATCTATAAACCAAAAATTAAGTGTTTTGAATAGTTTTTACCCATCCATCAAGCGGCGCAAATAGACGGCCGAAAATAGTGAGTTGGTTAGATCTATGTCTTTAGACAACAAATTTTCGACCCGGCCATTTGATCATGATTTAAACATTTAAAAACCCCTACAAACTAATTTTTGTTAGGTTTCAGATGTTCTGCACCATTAAACTAACCAACTCACTTTTAAACCGTCCGTTTTCTCCTTAATTGATGCATGGGTAAAAAGTATTAAAAAACTTAATTTTTGATTTATAAATACTTAAAATAATATAGATCAATTTCAACAGAATATATCTTGTATTCGAATGCCGTAGAGTTGTATTTGAGTAGAAAGGATTCGGCCTCGAATCCTTCCAGAATGACACAAGTCTATGTCCTCATAAGATATCCCACCACAATTAGAGAAGATGATTGAAGAATTTAAATTAAATTCAATTGAGAGTAAAAGCTTTCCTTGATTGTTGTTTCAAAAGTGAATACATGGGGAGTCTTATATAGGCTACAAATTTGTATTTCTCTTCTACTTCGACTTGGATTTCAAAATCAGCTTCTAAAAGAAATCAAAAACCTAAAAGAAAGTAACAATAAAAGAAATACAAAATAAGCAATTACAATCCTACTACTACTCTAATACATAGAGAAGAGAAAATAGAAAGTCTACTACTAGAATTACAAAACTTCTTCATGGATAAAATTTGCTTTTAGAAACAAATAATCATAGTTCTCCTGAGTCTCATTCAGTATATTTTTCAAACTTTTGTATTGGACTTTGACGGTGGCTTTGACGGCTTCATGATGTCCGCATCAGCTAGCCCCTAGCATTCCATTAAAAAGATTTTAACGAAACCGCTTGGATACATAGATGACTATAACTAGTAACACAAGCGGCCGCCACCGCCCATGGCCTAGTAGCCATGCTTAAATATGCAAGTAGACGGTGATAACAGATCAATTACTACTTAATCTTTAATGTAACATACTATATATAGAAATAGTGAATGGATAACAATATTCTTGTATAAAAACACAATATTACATTCAGTTGATTTGCTTTTTAAGTTCAGTGACAATGAAAATAATTTATTTCAGACATGCAGCTGATCGAGTTCTTTCTCTAGAGTCTGTTTAGGTTATTGTGGCTGCAAGCATTGAACGCAGACATACAGTCTGTAAGCTTAATTTTCAAATTAATATGAGGAAATATTATTTAGCCAAGTGGAGATTAATTGAAGCACTCAGTAATTAGAAACTGAAGGCAACAGTGTAAGCTATAAACATTAACGTTAATCACTATTCCGTTAATCCTTTTCATATATGGTTACCTATTTACAGTGCATGTGTATTGCAACATCAACATAAATATTTAAAAATCAAGTATTTTAAATATTTTGTTCTCATACATCGAGTAGGAGAAAAATAAACAGCCTAAATAATGAGTTGGTTAGATTTATATTTTTAGACATACAAATTTCAACCTGATCATTTGATCATCATCTAAAATATTTAAAAATCCTTACAAACCAATTTTTATTAAATTTCAAGCTGTGGTAGTAAAAACTATAGGATCACAAGAATATATAATTTGTATTTCAGTATTATATATATATATATATATTTTTTTAATTTTAGGAGAAGAACAATAACAATTGCGCCACAAATATATATGTGCTCAAATTCAACAGGGCAAGCTCAATTGTATAAAACACTATGACACGTACATTTCCACACAGGTTGTTTGTACTTTTGAGTTATGCCGTGAATAAAAACAAACAAGTAAAAACAGTAAGAGAACAAAGATACAGTAAAAATTCAAGACAAAAGATTTATTTACCAATGATCCAAAACATGAGTTGATGAATGCAATAATTTTATTTTAGAACCCTCTTTCTCCCTCATTTTGTTTATATATTTTGAGCTGCACATGGGCTGCATGCATGTATGAGCTTGGTATATAATTTGCAAAGCTAATACCAAGATCTAATATACACACCACTTGAGCAATATGACTGGTTTATAACCTTAATTAATGTTCTGATTAAAAATTTTAAAATGGTTCTTGAATATTAAACAATGTTTGCTGGTTGCTTAAGCTAATGATGTCTGTGA